>CAJVPP010003003.1:0-12874 GCA_910592005.1 Funneliformis mosseae
TTTGCATTCAATTGAGTATATCTAATTAAATTATCAAGATTAAGATTTTCGCTTGTCCAATATCTAAAATTCTCTTTGAAGGCATTGGTTTCACAATATTTACACCATCCATCACTGGTTCTTTCTTTTCCACAATCTGGGCATTTTCCAAAACCAGAATCATTTTCTATTACTCCAATCAATGCCAAATTTATATCTAAATTATCAGACATGAGATCTACATAATTGACAAATAAGTAAATTGTCGATTAATGCTTTATTTGGCAATAGATGTGTTTTTGCATTTTGATGTTTTTAACAGTAATTAAAAAAAATTCTAAGGATCCCAATTTTCCTAACAAATGTGACCTTTGCAATAGAAAGGGGGAAACTTCCATTTTACTTTTATATGCCAAATATGATTTTCAGGCATTAACTCATTTTTATTTTTTTTTTGGTAGTTCCCCCTTTTCTATCGCAAAGGTCATTCAGAAATTTCTATGCCTTCTCTATCAGGTTATTAATTATGTTTTAATGTGGAATTTAATTCTTATAGCGAAGAATAATAATTTCCCTTTTGTACTTCCATGAAAAATGTTTTTAAGCGCTCCCTTGATTGCCAGATCTTTTTTATCAAAAGTTCGAAATCAATAAAACGGAGACGGGAAACAATTAATCACCAACAGAAGTATTTATTTTGCGTTATTTCTACATGCGTTTTTTTATTATTTAAAAAATTTAAATGAAAAACGGCATTCAATAGATATTAGTTATTGTTATTATTAGGAAAGCGTAAATATTGTTGATTAATGATTTATAATTTGAGGAATTTGTAATGGATGGATGGAAAATAAAGATACCGGACAAATTAGCACGTGCGCAACTGCCAAAATTTTGTTGTCACGAAGTTAAACACGTTTCTTTTTATTCATCTGTGAAATGATCAAGAAAATTTAGATAGATTACAAGAAAATACTTACAATTGTTAAAAGTAGAAAAAGAAGTAACTTCAATTATCTATTTAAATGTTCGCAATTTAACAGATAAAAATCTCAACGTAAAATCTCCTTCCTTTTTATAATTAATTTAACTATGTTTGTATGTTGTGGATCCAAAACATATGGGACAAATAGAACAAATAACGAAATCAATCTCATTTCGGTGAATTTTCCTAAATAATACGCACGTTTGTTTTGATAGATATTTTGGGAACTTGGCAATAGAAAAGGGAAAGCCTGGAAAAAAAATAAATAATGAGTTAATGCTAAATCTGTAAATATTTAAAAATCATCTTTTGCATATAAAAGTAAATTGATTTTTTCCGGCAGTTTCCCCCAACTGAGTTTGGTTTGTAAATTACACGTATCAAAAAAATAAATTATTTAATTACCCAATTAGGAATGTATTTGTAATATAGTCTATTTTAATAAATTTGAATCATAATTGGTAATATCTGCAATGTATCATCACGTGGTATATTTATCATCTGTGTCACATATATCTGCGTTTCATTTTTACCAAGTATTATGGGGACTGGAATTTTTCAGTAGTTAAAAGTCTATTTGTCACCTAATATATGTCTTTGATACCGGCCATTTCGTGACATTTTTGATGGGTACGCAGGGGAAATCTTTAAAGACTGACTTTCCTTCTTTTATTGAAAGGTTCGATAATGAAGAATTACTGAATAAAATTACCTTTTGGAAAGATTACTTAAAAATTAAAAAGGATTTGATTCATTTACTTATTCGGAGAATAATTGTTGGTCTTTCTTAACCATAAATAGGATATATTAAAATGAATTTCTTAATCTATTTTTTTTATTTTTTTTTGAAATTAGTTCAGATTTTATAGTATAAAGTCTATTCTATAGTTATTTATGCAAAATTCATGAAAAACCATGACCTATAAATGAATTATAAATATTATAACATTAGAAATTGTGGAATAAACATTAAATTTCGTAATCGTAAATTAATCGCTTGTTTCCTAATTATATTCTTGAATTGATAACTACATAAATAAACCAAGTCGATCTGCAATATTAATCGGTCAGTTCGATTACTTATGCTATTCTATTTCAAAAATATAATTTGCTAAAATCAAAGTGTTTATTCCTTGGCGGAACCTTGAAAATTAAGCGATGATTAGGTATAGATAAAAAATCATATTTCTTTTTATTGAAACGTGACGTGATATATTAATAATTGACTTATGAAAAATAGCAAGGATCTGAAGCATAAAGGACTAAGTGTTTATTTATCAGATCGGCTTGTAAAGTCGAAAAAGCTTACCAAGCCTCTATATTTTTTACTGGATAAAAAAAATTATTACCAGAAACCCTCGATCGAGAAAACACGGGCCATTATTTCCTTTTTCACGCGGTAAAATATCTTGATCGTACAAAATATATCTCGGTTCAAAATTTGAAGCTTTTTATTAATGGTTAATTTATATTTCCAATACATCTGAATTTTTTTATAATAATAATTGATATGTGGCTACAACCCAACACTTTTTTCAACCCACGTGATTTTCTTGCCGGCATTACTGAGTGTCTGTGGTAAATTTACCCAGAAATTTATCGGCGTAACTCACAAGATTCACAGATATTACCCAGTATCGCCATAAACCCCCATATTTCACCCTGTGTCACAACTTCCGCGCTTCTGGTCACGTGTGTGTGAAATTTACTTATAATTACTATATTAGGAAGGCGTGATGATTATCTGTCGCGAGATATAGCGTTTCGATTTTTATTATGTTTTTTTGGTTAGGTGTAGAAAAGGGGGAAATCTACAAATTTGAGTAATTTTAGGTGTTAAGCCACATGATCATGATCAGCAGAGTAAACCAATAAAAAATTTTTGACTAAAAAGTGGATTTCCCCCTTTTTACTGACCGCCCCCATATGCCAAATCAAAAAATTTTTCAAAAAATTGTTAAGTGAAATTAAATCTATCATCTCATTAGATCCAGAACTCTCATTATATAAAAAAATAATTTTGTTCCTTTTCCCAGCACTCACCCCATATTTGTCACGCAATTATCTGTCACCCGATCGGCGTAGCCTTCATTGGTTAATCCAAGATGCCGAAAAAAAATGAGCAAAATATGTAAAACAAGTCCAAATTTAACATTACTTTAAAAAAAATATATTCTTCCCCCTTTCCCCTGAAAAACGCCATATTAGATGGTTTGTGTAGCGCAGATTGCAAATTGTCCGACGTAACGTTAGCTTTTATTAAACTAATAACCCTTTGTAATAGAAGGAACAATAATATTGTTAGTTTGATCTTCCTATTGCAAACGCCACTTTTATTACGAAGACTAATAATTGGTTAATTATCAGCATAATGCAATGTAAAATCAGAATTTATTTATATATTTATATTACGCAATTATTTGAATGGATCTATCTAAGATCGATATAGACACGTTCTAATATCAAATTTTTCTACTGATACACCTATCAGGACTACGCGGAATCTATTGACCGATACTTTTTTTGACTCGTACTGATAACTGTAATTATTAAAGCTGATTCATAATTTAAGTGCCGAGCATCTCAAATTATGAATTATCAATCAAAATTTGGTTAAACCAATGGCGTATGAATTTTGTTTCATTTTCTGTATGAGCATGATTGCTTTACTATCCACACAATGCAATTTAATTTGAAGATTGTTTCAACTGATAATTACGCATAATAGTTTGTAATTTAATGCAATTTAATTAGAGAATAAATTTATTGCTGTTCATGTAATTTGTAATATCATATGTTTGCATCGAGCACGATGTAAAATATAATTGGCCTTGATTGACAGAATGTTATTTCTTTTTAAATTCAATAATTCGCTAACAGGAAGTTTATATAGTAAAACGGGAACCGTTAGAAATGACTGATTGGATACTTTGCCACTTCGTGGAAAAATCTCACCAATCGAATGCATTACTCATAGTTATCGGCGATTACCCGTAAAATTATATTATTGTTGATGCAAATTACTCCTCGGCCAAATAAATATCATATGTGGTCGTATATTTATAACCGATAAATTTAATAATGCACGTGATCGCAATCTAATTGGTTCCTTTCATATTTTTTTAGAATGCATGCTAAAATCACACATGCTTTCACATTTTTTCTCAATAAACGTTCCGCATTGAGTTTATAAGATTAATAGAAGGCTTCCCACTATTCGCCCAAATAGTCTAATTACATTACATTTTGCCTACGCAACTCAATGAGATTTAGGTATGAAATAATTCATAATCTCTGGGACATTAATATCAAAGGTTATCCTTAACAATATTATTAGTATGCTTAAGCTTTTTGTCTTGTTGAAGTTGTCATCCACCTTTTAACATATACACACTTCTGGATCATTATTTCTGTGTAAAATTTTCCATCTATTATATCTATAATATAACAGGACGAATTGTCCTTTGCATTTTTATATTTTTATATCAATGCTTTATTGAGTTACGGAATAATAGCACCACCAAATACCGTATTCCTCCGAAAATAAGCAACCCCCAAAAATAAGCAACTCTTAAAATAAATAATACCCGAAAATAAGCAACACATTGAATATTTAATTAGTTTCGCATTAAAACTATATGTAATGTAATAAGAACATTTTAAATAATAAAATAAAGCTCAAATAAACCAAAAAAAAGTATTTTATTAATGAATTTTTATAAAATAATTGCTTGCGTCACTATCGTAAAATACACATATTTAATCGCAAAATTTAACACAATAATCACTTCTACCACTAACAACTTCGTAAACCAGTTCGCGATGCATGTAACGTATATTAAATGATTAGTGATCACGTTGGAGTCATGTTAATTTTATAACACGAAAATCAAACTTTTAACTATAAAGTACATTAAAAAAAAATTTAAATACCCGAAAATAAGCAACTTTATAACAAAATTACGTTGCTTATTTTCGGAGGAATACGGTAGATCTTTTTTAATTATCAACCTTGTGTTTTAAGGCCGTTTTCAACACGATTTTGTTTATGTATGGGTATGAACAAAGAGGAAGTTCATTCCAGGTCAGCCGTGTGTTTGAAACTGTTGAGCGGGAGATATTTACTCCAATATCTTCCAATATTTCAGCAGCAGTTCCCAGCAGAAAGTGAGGACTTCCTTCGAATATTGTTATCTTAATCCAACCCATCACCTTTTTGCTTTATATATCGATCTTATTTGAGGTTTCGGTAGATAGAGTGTATTTTGGCAGCATTTCGATCTCTAATTTGTTTTGTCCTATGGTCCCCGAGCAAAAATGCCACCTGGACAAATTGTCCTTAAAATAATTTATAAACGATGGTTTTTTCTTGGGGAATTAGAAAGGTCATTCAGATCATTTTTATTATACACACAACATATTCTTTTTCCTTTTTAATTATATTTCCTCTCCGATAAATTGATTATTAAATAATATTACATAATAATTTTTTCTTTGTTTTATAAATATAACGTAAAGGAGATATTTTTGCCTACTCTGGCAATTTTATCTTGAATGTCAATTTGTGTTATTTACATACTTGTGAAAATTAATTAGAAAAATCCATAATTTGTCCTGATTAAAATTCCGGATATAGATTTTCCGAAAAATGTATTTATAGAATATTTTATTCCATCTTTTAAGCCTAAAAAATATCTCATAATAATGATGTATAAACTAACGTTCGGGTACTGGTGATCACCCCCTGTATTTTTCAAAAAACATCAAAAGCTTTGATATATATATTATATATAGAATAACAACTTTCTTTAATAGAAGCTATTTAGTACTACTTTTTAATTTTAAAATTTTAGTCTTTTCATCGCCTTCGCCAATCCAATAATTTAATTCGATTTTTTTAAGCACAGTTTAACGTAAGGTTATAATTGTTGTGTTTAGTCACAGTAAATTGTTAGAAATCTATAGTCTTTTTTTCGTCGGATATATATATATATGTTGTGCGTCAGATGTCGATTGAGTCAACTGACAGTTGACATGCGTCAGATGACTAATGGTTATTATTTTATTGAATTTTAAAAATTATTGGCCAGCAATCAATTGCCGATCATAGAATAAAAATGAACTTTTTTTGAAGATGTTTATTGAAACTCATTTACGTGTCGAAATTTGAAACCAATATTAGGTCAGTTTCGAAAATTAATTATTGGAGACGCATTCATTGAATCAATTAAATTCTTGACGGCACTATAAATTTGAGCTGTGGTTACTATTCAAGAAACCTAAAAATGCAAAATTAAACTATTTTTTTTTTCTTTGATTTTGATTTTTGACTAAACTGTATTAAAATTTAACAATAGACATCAGTTCTTATGTTATATAGAAAAGGCGTTGTGCATTTTTTTTAAACCGTATAGGCATCATTAGTTATTACAAAAGGAAACCAAGTACTTTCATTCGTGTAGGATGGTGTCTTGTAATTAAAATGGTTACTCAGAAATTGACCAACATGATCATTGGTCAATTTCAGTTACAATAAAAATAATATGAACCTGTCATTTATGTTCATTCATGTAACATGCAGATCTCAAATCATCGTTTATTTATAAAGACGTTCAAATACATTTTAATAAGATTTTTTTTTATGACTAAGGATGTATACGAAATATTAACGCATATAAAATTTAAATTAGTAAATGTAACTTACCAATAACAATAATCTTCGATTTTCTAAATAAAAAGTCTAACAATGATTTTTTACTTGCGCAACAAATGCCATGGTTTCTAATTATAACAATGAACTAATAAGTTTGAAACACGAATAATAAACTTGAAACCGTCTCATGATGATGCATTTAATTATTTTTGTGAACCGTCTGAAATTAGACATCTTGAAATGAACTTCAGATAGAATCTGACAAAATCGTCTGAAATTGGATATCTGAAATTGAACTTTAATAGAATCTTCATTTTAGACAAATTATTATAAATAAAAATTAAAGAAATATAAAGAACTACTTATTTAAATATGGAAGGTTTGCTATAATATGATCTATTTTTAATTAATAATTTTTTAACTTTTTCTTTTATTTTTTTTGATTCATTTCTCTTTTAAAAATATAATCAATTAGACTGGCAAACAAAAATTTTTTAGATTCTTGTAACTCTGCCACCCAGTTTCTCAAAATTCATTGATTGTTTTATAGTAAAATATTTTATCATATTACTTTATATAATGAAAATTATAATAGCATATACTTTATTTATATATAATAAATTTAATATTATTTTTACAATTTTTTATTACTTGAAACTTGATATACTTATTACAATTTTTACTTGCTTAAAATCTATTCACCATTACAATAATAATATCCTTTATTTATTTTAACTTTATCAATTCAACACATTTATATTTTATTACTTTTTCATATTGAAAATAAATTTTTTTAAATAAACTACTTAAATAATAAGAAACACCTTTAGATTACTATATACTAATCTATTCTATAATTAACTTATACTTTTTAAAAATTTCTTATATATTATCATATTTATTATTCTCATCACCATTAATATCAAATTCACTTTATTTAATATTTTCCATTATTGAGTTTGCTAAAACTTCAAAATAATCACTATATATATATTGAATAGTATCTAAATACCTTTTTTTTAAAGTAAATATTTCAAAGGAAGATTTTTTATTTTTGTTATATAATATATATTATAAAGTCAATAAATTTCAAAATGACATATTATATAACCTTTTCAACAAAACAAATAATGTTAAAAGAATTATAATATAAAGAAATTAGAAAATAACTAATCAAATAGAAGGTCATGAAGAAAAATAATTAATTTAAAATCACATAATATTAAATAAGTAGCTAACTAAAATGATATAATAAAATATAAATTATCTGATATAACTATTGGGTAATATAAATACATAAAACATGATAAATAAAATATAATACAATAATTAAAATATAAAACTATATCTAAAATATAATACAGATTACAAATAAATTACAAGATTTAAAAATACAATTAAATAAAATCACAAGAAAGAGAAGAGTTATAAAACTTTTAAAATAAAAAAAGAAAATAAGAAAACTTATAAATATGTATAAATATTATATAAAGACTTAAATAAAAGAAATTAACAAACTGAGATCATAAAATATTTGTGTAATCTATATTATTAAAAAGTTATGATAAATATAAGAAAAAAGTAAATTCATTATATAAAATTGAAGAAATATAAAAAAATAAAGAATTAATTATTGAAAATTAAAGAAGGTTTAAGAATAAAAATGATAATATCATATAGAATACATAATAAAATAAGTAATAAAGCTAGAAGAATTGAGATCTTTAAAATAAGGATTTAAAAAAATATATATATAAAATAATAAAAAAACTTTAAAAAAGAAATAGAAATTAGAATAGAAATGAAGTTAAAAATAGAGTTATTAATTTTTAATTAAGAGAAATGTTGATAAATCTAAAAATAAATATGATATAATAATAAAAATTATTAATAAAAAAATTAGAAATTAAAATAGGAATTAAAATTAATAAGAAAAAAATAGAAATTAGTAAAAGATCTACAAATTAATACTATATATAGTTTATGTCATATAGATATTAGTATCAGGTGATTTACTTTTATATAATGAAAGCTATAACTATTCTTAAAAAAAAAGGAATAGTATAAATTTGATTAGCTTCATGTAAGAACTATAAGGACTGTTTTTATTTATATTAATATTAATATTAATATCAATATATTTCAATATCAATATCAATATTGATAGAAATAATAGTTATTTATATATGATTTTTTTAAAAAAAAATTAGAACTATGATTACTAATAATAATTTTTTTTAAAATAATGAAAGAATTTGTCAAGAATATATACTACGATAATAAAAATCCTATTTTATCTGATAATATTAACTAAAAGAATGAACTGATCTAACCTAAGAAAAAATAAAAAAAATCACTAATGATCTAACTTAAAACTATCTAAAATAAATAAATAAGATAAAATAAATAAAATTAGTAATCAAATTAATTACCAAATAAGAAAATAAAAAAACAATAAATCAAAAAAAATTAACTAGCTCACCTTATTCTGTGATAACAAGCTAGACAATTTCGTTCAAAGGTTCTATCTGATTCTAAGCCTAAGCGATAATAAATGGTACTGAATTAATTTAAAATATATAAGAATAAAAAAAATAAATTATTTAATTAAAATTAGTCAACTTACCTTTATCGCAGTGACAAATTAGTCAATTTTATTTAAAGGTTTCATCTAGTTCTTAACTTAAGTGAAAGACTTAAATAAATAATAAAGAAATTAATAAAAATATTATTAATTAAAAAATAATAAAATATTATTAATAAACATAATAAAAAAATCATTAACTTATTTTCACTATGGTGATGAGCTGATCAGTTCAATTTAAAGATTCTATCTAGTTTTTAACCTAAGAAAAAAACCTAAATAAATAATAAAGAAATTAATAAAAATATTAAAATATATATATTATTAATAAATATAATAAACATAAAAAAAAAAAATCATCAGCTTACCTTTGCTGTAGTAACAAGCTAGTAGTTTCATTCAAAGGTTTCATTTGATTTTTAACTTAAGTAAAGTACTGATTGAACTTAAAAAAATTTCTTTACAATACATAAATCTTTAGTGTAATCAAATTATAATCTAATAGTACTATGGCTAATTATAATATCATTATGTAATAAACCAAAATTATTTACAGAACATTATTATGATCAATAATAAATAAATTATGATTAATGAGATATTTATATTTTAAAAAAAAATTGCAAAGGTCAAATGAACTATGAATTATTTCTACACAATGCTTAATTTACAATACAAAAGTTTCTTCTTATTCATAATATGTACTACAAAAGATTAAATGTTTTTTGCAAAAGAAATAGTATTAGCCTTAATACTTTATTTATAACTATTAATCTTACAAGATTAATAGTATATATAATCATTATTATTTAATATTATAGTCTATCTTAATAGTATAATTATACTTTAATCACAGAATATTAACAGAAATTAATAATCACCATAATGACAACTTGAAAATAAATTTGAACACATAATATAAAGTTAAGTTTGGATTATCATATGTAATTAAAAAATATTCTCATTTAAACAAAAAATATTATAATCACTTCTAATTTAATAAAATATTATAATCTATATATATTTCAAAAAATCTAATAATAATATTTATAAATATTAAATAAAAAATATATGTTACTTTCAAATATTAATTAAGGCTAGACTCTAACTGACTATGATTAAAAATCTAGTTAATTGAAATTAAATTTGTATAAATAGAAGTAGTAATTTTATTATATAAATTAGTTAAATTAACAGACAAGTTACTTGACTTAAAAAACTCTTTCTCAATTTTTTTGATTTTCAATATAAGCAAAAATAATAAAAAAAGTAACAAATTAAGAACTAAACTATAAAAAAGTTTATTGAAAAAACTTTTTATATGAATAACCTGAAATTTTTTTTTTAATAATTTATAATAATAATAATAGCATTATTGTCAATTTTTAAAAGTTTTCTAATACTACTTCCTTTTTTATTTCTCTTATAACATACGATAAAAAAATAGATTTTAAAGAGTCATATATAGTCATATAGAATCTATATAGATATAAGAAGAAATAAAATATATACGAAATGATTTAACTTTAAAAAAAATAGTTTTCTTTTCTTTCACCTATACTACAATCATTTTCTTTTATTATTAAAGTCAAATTAAAATCTGATCTTTTTCTTAAACTATAAAGAATGAACAAAAGCAAAAATAAAGAAGACAATAATATATTAATAAATATTACCTCTGCTTCTTCTTCTCTCTCAATACTATCTTTCTTTCTATTTATACCTTCTTCTTTAAATAATGCTTAAAAAGAAAATTTTAGTAATAAAATCTTATTTTATTTTATCTATATAGTAGATTACTAGCCTTATTGGATTTTTTCTAAATAAGTAATTTACAATAACAAAGCTTTTTATCAAATAATATTAAACCAGAAGATTTACAATAATATAATCCTTATTAAACAATAAATTCATAACAATACACCCTGTATTATATATATTATTATACCTAAAAATAATATACAAAATGATTTTTTTTTAATAAGTGTAGCAGTCTTACATAATCTTTATTAATATTTATAAATTCACAAGGAATATAAAATAAAACAGAAAATACAAAAATATCTATAAACTAATCTAGTAAACTAAAATAGTTTATTAATACCAACCTTGCACTTTACTGAACTAAACTATATATTAGAAAAGAAAAAAAAATTAAACTAGACTAAGATACAAATATCAAACGTTCAAAAAGAAGGATGTGATTACTGTCACATCAGAAATTTGATCAGTGAATACCATAAGTAATAGTACCTGCAAAGAATGAAGGATTATTTGAGAATATTTGTATTACACAAGGGAAACTAAAGGATACTTAAGCTATAGTGAAGTCATTTTTAATATTGTATGAATTTTTTCAGAATTGTAATGATTTGCATCTTTTCAGTCATATCTTGTGAATAAAGAAGAATATATCATCAAATAAGAATGATAATAAACTGAATGTGAGTTACTTGTTATTTGTGATAATACTAATTAAAGAATAGAAAAATGAAGGAATAATTCCTTTTAATAAGTCAATAAAATATAAGTTATTATTTATTAAGCTATCATTTTAAATTGAAGAATAATTCACATTAATCAAATAAAGTATCATTGTTAGGTCTATTAAGGTCTTTTAAGTGAAACATAAATAACCATTTGTGTTTCTGAATAATGTTGGTAAGAGGAATAAAATAATTAAAACATAATCAAATATAATCAAAGTTTTTAATTGTTGATTGATAATGAAAACAGTTATTTGAAAATAGATATAAAGATATCGAGTATTCATAACAGCTAAAGTGTGAAGTAATTGTAAAAGTAGTTTGAGTTTGAACTGTTTTCTTTTGCATATATCAAATGATGTAACTCTAGTATTTTCTGAATCAATGTGCAAAATGATTTTTTTTATTAAGTGTAGCAATCTTACATAATCTTTATTAATATTTATAAATTTATAAAAAAAATAAAATAAAACAAAAAATATGAAAATATCTATAAACTAATCTAATAAACTAAACTATTTTATCAATACTAACCTTGCATTTTACTGAATTAAACTATATATTAGAAAAGAGCAGAAAATTAAACGAGACTAAAATACAGTTATCAAACATCTAGAAGGAAGAGCATAGTTATTGCTATATCAAAAATTTTACTAGTAAGTATAATAGGCAATAGTTATAGCAAAAGAAAGAGAATTATTTAGGGTGTTTATATTGCATTAGGGAAACTAGAGGAAATCTAAGTTATATTAAAATCATCTTTGATATTATTTGAATTTTTTAGGATTATAATAATTTGCATCTTTCTATTCATATTTTGTAAACAGAAAAGAATATGTCATCAAATAATGATAATAACAAACTGAGAGTAAGTAATATGTAAAATAATTTTTTTTATAAGTGCAGTAGTCTCGTATAATCTTTATTAATATTTATGAATTTACAAAAAAAATAAAATAAAACAGAAAATACAAAAATATCTATAAACTAATCTAATAAATTAAACTAATTTATTAATACTAATCTTGTACTTTACTGAACTAAACTATACATTAAAGAGAAAGAAAACTAATCTAAACTAAATATAGATATCAAATGTTTAGAAAGGAGAGCGTTGTTACGTTGGGTTTCGTAGCTTCAAATAAAATCTCAAAGGGTAAATAAAACTAAGACAATTACTCAAGGAA
>CAJVPP010003004.1:0-12873 GCA_910592005.1 Funneliformis mosseae
AAATATAAAATAAAATAAAAATAATAATAAAATTTAGAATATTAAAAATATGTATAACACCAAATATTCTTAGACTTTATTTAATTCGTAAAATTATGATTATTATCAGTATTTAAAAGATCTTCAGAATTACGTAGATCTTCCGTATTTTCAGAATTTGCAAAATTCCTAGTATTTTTAGAATTCTGGATTAAGAGATGTCATATTGCGTCATTCACGTGACTTTATTATGATTGGTTAATTGTTCCATTGACACTGTACAGTATGTTGAGTAGGGGTAAGAGTTTTATTTTTGAGGAGTTATCCTAAATAAAAGGAATTGATGAGTAATAAAAGTCAATTATTCATGCATGTAGATCGTAAGAGAGCTCAGTAAATTGTTTGCACCTTTTGTGATAAGATCATATTAGCTTTATAAGGTTCTAAGTTCTGAGAGATCATGGTCGAGAAAATTGTCGTATATTTTAGTTATTATAATACAATTTCAAAATTATCTAGTATAGTCATCTCAAATTTTACAAAATAGTGTTGTCAGAATTCTTACTAGGCCTATATTTATAAGAAATTTATTAACTAATGATGACTTGTAGTATCTATTCAGATTTTTTCAAATATGGTTTTAAGAGATCAGCATGTACCAGATTTTTTCTAACTTGTCTATCTATAGTATACAATTTGTATGTATCAGGTCGTACAATATCATGTATGTAGAACAATACATCAAATTTATCTTTAAATTTGTTATCATGTACGTGTGACTGTGATACATTAAATATCAATATCTTGTCACCAATTTGATAATTTATTCCAGGATGACTTTTATTGTAACGTTCCTGTTGTTGTTGTTGGCATTATAGAATATTTTGTTATGTATCAAGTCTCCTCTGTTCTAATTGGGCTAAAATTAATTGATAGTGTTTATCTACTGCTTGTAGAAGGTTACTTTCAGGCGAAAGGCATTACAATTGTAAATCAATTGGTAATGTGACTTTTTTTCCATATAATAATTCAAAGGACTCTAATTTAGTTGTTTCTTGCTGCGCAGTTCGATAAGCAAACAGAGCTGAAGGTAGATATGAATCCCATTTACCTTTATGTTGCTCTGCATATTTAGCTAAAATATTATAGAGAGTCCTATTAAACCATTTAGTTAATCTATTGGTCTGAGAATGATATGGAGATGATAATTTATGTTTGGTCTCAACAATATGCATAAGGACAGTAATTAACTCACTTTGGAAAGACATAGCTCTGTTCATTAAGATTTCCTTCAGTGTATCATGTCGACAAATTATTTCACTATAAATGAATTATGTTATCAGTTGGAAGGTACAATCAGGAGTTGCAGAAGCTTCTATCCATTTGGTAAGATATTTAGTAGCAACTATAATGTATCTGTTTCTTTAGCAATTTGAAGGAGAGGTCTTACATAATCTATTCTAACATGGTTAAAGGGTTATATGACGGGTATTGGGTATAAGGATTTTATCTATTTAGGTCTCCCTTGTTATTAGTAAACATCACACGTTTTTATCTAATTATCAATTACTCGATACATATTTGGCCAGTAATACTTAGAGGCTATTTTGTTGTAAGTTATATTACAACCTAAATATCTACCTAGGGGTTCGTTATATATATTATAGATTAAGGTTTTGATTTCAGTAATTTTAATGACTAATAGGGGTTGTGAAGGTTGTTTTTGATTCCTATGATAAAGTTGTTAATTTTTAATAAAATATTTGAAGGATTATTTTCGAATTTTAAATTGTTATGTGAGGATAGTATTTGGTAAATAAGTTAAGATATTGAGAAAATTATAAAGTTGGTTATAGATTTCTAAATTCATTTTGATTGTTAGAGCTGTCAGTCACACTGCTGACACTTAAGCTTTCACTCTTTATGTGGTTATTTTCTGAGCTGTAATTCAAATGGTAAGGGAGGGGAGTTAAGATAAAGCATCTATGTTTGAATGTATTTTTCCTTTTCTGTATTTAATTTTATAAGAAAACTTCATGATTCTAATAATTCATCTCATAAATTTTCTAAGTGGATCTGATTTATTAAACAACTATTATAACATTGCGTAGTCAGTTATTAACTCAAATAGTTAATAAAGTAAATATGACCTAAAATGTTTTATTTCTTAAATGGCAGCGAGACATTCTAATTCAGTAGATGCATAATTTCACTCAGTATTATTTAGACTTCAGCTAGCGTATGTGATAACGTGTTCTTTATTTTGATTATCTAGTTATATTAGTACTGCTCTAAATCCTACATAAGATCCATCAGTAAATAATAAAAATTTTCATTTGAAGTTTAGATATATTAAAATTGGTGCTGAAATCAAGCAATTTTTTAAATGTTCAAACGCTTTCTGCTAAGATGAAATCCATTCGAAAGAGGTTTCTTTTCGCAATAGTAAATGTAAAGAAGCAGCTTTAATAGAAAATTCTTAGATAAACTTTCGATAGTAAGAGGCTAATCCAAGAAATCCTCTAAGTTCTGTAATATTTTTAGGAATTGGAAAGTTCTTAATCTTATCTATTTTTGATAGGTCTGGCAAAATTTCTTATCTGCTAACTATATGTTTCAGAAATGCGAGTTCTAATTTGCTAAACTCACATTTGTTCTTATCAAGTTTTAATCCTGCCTTTTTTAGTTTCTCAAAAATGTGCTCTAAATTTCGTATGTGTTCCTCGAAAGTAGAAGAAAATATAATAATGTTATCAAGATAAACTGCTAGAAACTGCCTAATTTCTTTCTTAAAAACTTTGTTCATTAACCACTGAAAAGTGGCAGGTGCATTTGTTAATCAAATAGCATAACCTTGAATTTGTATAATCCTTAACTTGTAATGAAGGCAGTTTTTGCTTGGTCTTCTGCTTCCAGCACTACTTGTCAGTATCCACTAGTTAAGTTTAAAGTAGAAAAATACTTAGAGTGCCTAAACATATTTAATATTTTATCGATCTATGGCAGCAGATATCTGTCTTTTCTGGTGACACTGTTCAATTTTCGATAATTAACATAAAAATGTAGACTTCTATTTTTCTTACATAATAGGATAATAGGTGAAGCTTAAGGATTCTCAGATGATTGGACGAGATTATATTTTAACATTCGATTTATTTCTTCCTTAATAAATTCTTGTTCTAAAGACGTAACTGAATAAGCTCATTGTCATATTAGGAGAGGATTTTCTATGGGAATATGATGTCTCTCAATGATGGTATAACCTAGTTGTGATAAATCATTGGCAAATGCATTAGTATTGGCTTGTAAGAACTGTTGTAAGTCCTTTTGTTGTTTTTAATCTAAATGAGTATATGAATTGATCTTAGCTGGTTCTTCTTCAGGGATATTTTGTAATAACTATCAATGTTCTAATTTCTTTTGGCATAAGGAGCATGTATCTTCAGCCTAGTCAAGTAGTTTATAATACTAACACCTATTTCCAGGGTCTTACCAATAATACTTTCATTTGAACCTTCAGGCGGTTAACATTTGAATTTTGGTTAAGACTATCAAAATATTATGACAAATATGTTTGTTTTTGAACTGTCACTTATTTAGAATCATTCTCAGCTAAGATAGATTCTTCTTTACTATCTCCTAATATCATATAATATTATTATATAGTCAAACTTTCATCTTTATATTCATTATTCATCGAACTTGTGAGAATTGATGTGGGTTGTTGAAACTTATCTAATTGAGATTTTTCCCAACAAGTTATAGGAACCTGATATTCTTTTTAGTTTTATTGAAAAATAAATTTCTGACAGTCCCAGTAAAGTCATTCACGATATTTTGTTAACCAATCATTTTCAGCTATAATATAATAATCATTAAATTCAATTATATCAAAATCCATAGAAATTTTTACATCACTAATTTGGATTGGAACATTAGTGACTTTTCCAAATGGTCATGAGCGTTCTTCTTGTATATTAATCATAGTAATTATTGATGGGCCTTTAATTTTTCTATTTAATTGTTGTAAGAAACTTCTTGACATAACACTTTTAGCAGATCTAAAGTCTAAAATCAAATAAATAGGTTTGTCATCTATAAATGCATAA
Organism: Funneliformis mosseae; assembly: GCA_910592005.1. Classification (NCBI taxonomy): domain Eukaryota; kingdom Fungi; phylum Glomeromycota; class Glomeromycetes; order Glomerales; family Glomeraceae; genus Funneliformis; species Funneliformis mosseae. The sequence goes on from CAJVPP010003004.1 coordinate 4,089, forward strand.
CAGTAAACAGTTTCTACAGCTTTAGGTATATCAATTTCATTTGAAGGATTTAAATAATGACTGGTACTCTTACTCTTTAGAGGTACCCTTAATAGTTTAAAGACTAATTCAATGAATTGGAAGGGTTACTAGTAGTCGTAAAGGTATTAACAAAAGGGAACATCATAGAAGGTTATGAAGAAAGAGGTGGTAGAAATAGATTTGGAGTATTGTACATAGAACTTCCTTATGACAAGGCAGCTCATTGACTTATTTGACCAGATTGTGGTTGGCTATTATAGAAATTTGATACCAGTTTGATCAGACATAAGTTTCTCTAATGTCTAAGTTGGTAGCAGTGTGGACAGGATCCTGTAGGTATGACATTACAATTTTTAGCTATGTGTTCCCTTCGTTTACAGATAAAACATCTATTTGGCTATTTCGTGTTTTACAATTTTTTGCAATATGTCCAGGCCGGTTATAATTGTAGCATACTTGATTATCATTGTTAGTACTATTTCTCTAATTGTTATTATTATGTACTGGATGACTATTATTATCAGTACACAGGTTAATGATAGTAGTAATTAATAGTTGTTTAACTTCTCTCATCAATTTTTCATTACTTTTCTTAATTAATTGCTATATATTGGGAGTCTTTTCTTGTTCTGTTTCCTCATCATATTGGTTCAAATAGGTTTTACTTAGAAAATATCCTGAAAGAATGCTATCTTTAGAGAGAACAGCTTCAATAGCTCGAGCTCAATCAATTGCTTCTTCTAAATCACAAGGTGCAACAGCAGCTACTGCAGTCAGAAACTCAGGTTGAAGTCTTTATAAGAATTGTTTGATTTTCTCGTCTTCTGGTGTATTATAATCAGGGTTGAGTTTGAGGTATAATGATTCAATATCAGCAGCATAACTTTTGACAGATTGTTTAAGGTGTTGTTTACATCACCTAAGTGCAGAATGCCATTGTGTTCTCCTATGTGTTGTGTAATAATACTTTAAGAAGTGATAAATGAAGGATCAGTGTTTATGTTATCGATCACAAGAGTTATCCCAATATTGCAAATCTTTTTTATTCTTAGTTTTATTATTCTAAGTAAGAGCTGATCCTTTTAGAAAAGAAGGAACTAATGTAAGATATCACTTATCAGAAATTCCATTTGCATCTTCAGCATGGTTATATTTTTCTAACCATTTTCTAGGGTCTTGGTCTCCACTTATAAAGGTTGATAAGTCTACAAACTTAGCTTCTCGTGATTCACCAAATTCAACAGTTTTAAAGACAGTTTGAAGACCTTTATCATTTGGAAGAAGTTTTTTTTGTCATTGTCTTTAACATTATTGATATCAAAAGGGTCTTTGTCATCACCCTCTGATTCACTATCTTTAGAATTAGAACTAGAGAAAGGTGAAGAGCTATCATAATAAGAGGGAAAGTGACAGCTCTTTTATTTGTTAACTTCTTTCCTTTAGGCTTTTTACTTTGTCTCTGTAAGCGACCAGTTTTATGTTTAGAAGAACAGAAGGAGTCAGTATCTTTTTGGTCTAAAGTCGCTTCTTCCTTATCAAAAGATTTTGCGAAGGTCAGTTTAGGTGGTTTTCCTGTTTTTCTATAAGAGCTAAAAGATGACTTATTAAAATTTAAAGACTGTTTTCTGGTATCCCTTCCACTAGGGGTAGTATTAGTGATTATAGTTTCGTTAGGTAGGTAGTTTTCTTGAAAAGAGGAGAAATTTTTTTCTGCTGATTTAGAAATATCACTACTTTTGAGAGTGGTTGTTTTAGCAGAGAGTTCAGTCATTCCAGAAGGAGAAGAGTTTTTACTTGGGTTTATGAGTGATATATTGAGGTAGGTAAGTAAATCACCTTGAAATTTCTTTTGAAAGGAATCAGTTTCAGTTTAAGCTCTAATATAATAAGTAACAGCTCGTTCAAAAGTTGGTATAGGTATGTTTTTATATCTAAGGATATTGAGAGTCTATCTATAGTATACTTTCTGTATGCTAGTAGTGTCTACAAAAACTGCAAGTTGAAAGGCTTTTAAACTTTTACTGGTGTATAATGATGCTCCTAAAACCTTCTGTGCCCACTCAAAAAAATGAAGAAAAGGTTGTGAGATTTCTTTAAGGAGTGAGTTACAAGTGATATAAGATGAGTTGTCTATTAAGGAAAATTTGCTAGTTGATTCTCTAAGGTTACGTCCTTATCTATTGTGTATAGTGAAATGGTTTCTTTGGTATTTTATCAATTCTTTAAAGTTATTCATAGGGTGTTTCTTATAGTATTACATAAATAGGAAAAGAGAGTCCTGTCATCATCATTAAATGTTAACATACAATCCTTGCGAATTGCGATAGTTAGACAGGGTATTCAGATAGTGATTCTTTTAAGTTTACATAGTGACTTAATCTCAGTTTAACTCAAGTTTATAATTACACAGCAGTGAACTTCTGACAAGATTAAAAGTAAAGTAGTTCAATTGATTCAGAGGTGTAATAATATGTTTATTGACGATAAATAATAAAAATAAGAAGTAATAATAATAATATATGAAATAAGAAAATAAGAAAGAATAAGAAAAATCAAAAGAGTTAAAGTACTAAGTGAAATGTTAGGCCAGACACCTCTACAAGAACTACTAAATGTATATCTAAAAGCAAAACTAAAAGAAAAACTAAAATGAACTAAAAGCGAACTTCTGTTTATATGATTTTATCGCTTTCTATTTATATTAAATTAATACATAGACAGATATAATAAATAAATCAAATATATCTAATATGTCTGATATGTCAAAGATATCAATATATCAAATATGTCTGATATGTCTGACATTTAGATTTGCAATATATTGCACTACATTTGTCAATCCAATCCTGTTATAATAGTAAGGGAGATATCAAAGATACTAATACTTTAATGCGAAGATGTTTCAGCATAGAGTATCTTGATTTTTATGATGCTATGGCTTTGTGTGATGATAGATTAATTATAGCTATCATCAAAAGATCTCTGAATTTAAGACATATAAAGATTAGCTGTAATGATATCACTGATAAGGTTATTGAAATGCTAGCTCATACTTGTTATAAATTAGAATATCTTGATCTGTGTTGCTGTAATTTTATTAGTGAGCCATCAATTTGTAATGTTATACATTCCTACTTAAAGCTTCAACATCTCAACCTTAGTTACTGTAATATTACAAGTAAGACTATCAAAGAAATTGCTTGCTCATGTTTCAATTTAAAATCTCTAGATTTGAAAGGATGTGAAATATTAGCAAAAAAGTCATAGACCAGTTAAATCCAAATATTCATATCAAAAATTTGATAAAAATTACTGCTGTTCTGATTCAGAATCTTCTAGCTCTGAACTGAATCAGAGTCTGAATAATCTAGCTAGTCCAGAACATGTTGAGAGGTGTTTTACATGATCATTAATTAGATTTTTTTGCATTATAAGCAGATCACGTAAAATTTTCTTGGCATTTTTTCTGAGACTGCATGGTCTCAGAAATCTGATAACGCCATAACCTATGTCTATTTTTTCTTATATTTGATATATACTGTACTAACTTACTTTTGAATATTCTATTTTTTGTATAAAATTTATCAATTATGATATCTAAGCTTGAAGTATTGAACAGCGTATCGTTGAACTTAAAGCTAAAAATACTAAGCTTAAAGCTGAAAAAGCTGAGCTTCTAAAGCAAATTATGGAGGGGAATACCAAACGTGATGTTAGAGTTGAAGAACTGATACAAAAAAATAAGGAGCTTGAAGTCAGACTTGCAATAGTAAAACGGGCTTCCTTACTAGTGGAAGAGCAGTTGAATAATGATAATTCTTCTGATAATAGTATATCTAACTTTAATTTAGTTACAAAGTATCATGAGAAACTATTAATGGATGTGGAAATAGATAATTCCTTTCCTGAAGAAAATTGCTATAATAAACAAGAACTGATAACAGAGATAGTTACAGTATCTGCCAACTCTATGAAGCGCTTGTGAAGTGTTTTAATGGTTAACGGCAAATCATTAGAAAAGAAAGATATGAATAGTTTCTTACTTGAAGCTCATAAGAAAATTGTTAGAAATGAGATAAGGCAGAGAAAGCGAGAAGAGAAACTTCAACGTGAATTAACAGTTGCTAACCTATTATACAATTTTGAAAAAGACGATCAGGTAATTTCAGAAATTTTGAGAGAGTTCAAAAAAACCGTTCCCTCAGAAAATGATCAGAATCATGTGACTTTAGATAAACCAGATTTTCTATCTATGAAGCAAGACGATGACATAATTCAAGAGGAATTGCTTAATAAAAATCAAATTGTAGAACAAGGCCTAATACATGAATTATGTGTACTCATATCATCTGAAGAGATTCTAGATAAACAAGATAATGTCAAAATCATCAGCTTTTGCGTTAGTTTGGAGAATATGATTTTAGGTTCTGCCTAGCACTTATCTTATTTATTTGACACAGCAATAAAATCCAGTTAGCAGAAAATATTAGATTGGCATAATTATTCCTTTGAATTTGAAAGCAAGGTAGATGCTTTTACAGTTGATAGTAGAATTAAGAATAAAATGGTAAGATCAATGATTTATAAGGAAATGAAATTATTTCTTCTTACTAAAATCACATAAGCTAACTTGCGCAAAAAAATTCATAAGGCCAGAAAACATCTTATGTTATTCGAAAAAAATGGGATTAGAATAGATAAAATTAAGCTAGTCTCATATAGCGCAACTGAAATTTCGAAACTAACTAACATATAAATCTAAAATATCATAAATCAAGTAAAAAATATACTAGCAAATATTAGAGTCATGTGACTTTAAAAACCGTTCCCTCAGGAAATGATTAGATTAAGTCTAAGGTAAGTATATCAGCAAATATATTACCTTTACCTTAATCTAATAGTCTACTCTATAACTGCTCCTATTTTCACAACAAAACATTGGACCAATATCCTGCTTTATATAAAGAATTTAATAGTGAAAATTTCAATTACTAATGAGACATCATGCCCATTATGCAGTTTAGATTATAATGATGAGAAAATTATAAAAGGTATATATAAATCTGGATCTTACTTTATTAAATATAGAGTTTCGGACGAGTCAAATTAACTCAAGAGTCAGATAAGCTGAGTTGAGTTCAAATCAAGTCAAGTTTATGTTTTTTTGACTTGATGATTTGCAAGTCAAGCCAAATTTAAGTTGAATTAAATATTTAACTCGACTCAATTTAAACTCGACTTGATTTGAGTTGACTCAAGTTGACTTGAACGATAAAAAAATTGTTCAAGAAGAACAATTACAAATCGTTTGACTTAAATGATAAAAAAATTGTTTAAGAAGAATGATAAGAAATCGTTCGACTTAAATGATAAAAAAATCATTTAAGAAAAACAATAAGAAATCATTCAACTTGAACAATAAAAAAAATCGTTCAAAAAGAATGATAACCTGAATCGTTCAACTTAAACAATAAAAAAATCATTCAAGAAGAACAATAACCTGAATCATTCGCTTTTTTTTCTCCTCCCCCCTCCTGATCTTTTCATTTTTTTTATTATTTTTTTTTTCAAAATCGATCAAGTTAAAATCGAGTCGAGTCAAATTGAGTCGAGTTTAAAATTTATATAACTCGAATCAAATCAAATTGAAAGATTTTATAAAATAAATTTGACTTGATTCAACTTGAAAAAAGAGAATCAAATAGAGTTGATCTTTAAACTCGACTTAACTCAACTTATTTAAAACTCTAATTAAATGTAAACAATGTGAAATTGAGATAACAGCATAATCTCATTACCCCTTTCTTATATCATAGATACTTCAAAAGATGATCTAATTATTTTTTTGAAAATATGATAAAAAATAGTAGACAGCTTTCTATCCAGGAATTTAAATTGATCTGTAATCATATAAAAAGGCAATATGAGCAAGTCTGATAAAGTATTAACCCCCAAGTATTTGGATTGGCTTGCCAAATTAACTGGTTTACCATGTGTTTTGACGGATAAGATTTGGTTCAGCTTATACAAAAAATATAAAAAAGAAACTGGGTATGATCTATGACAATTATCAGAAGCACATGCATTAGAAGCTAGCCTTCTTGTAAATTTGAAGTCAGAAAACAAAGCATCCTATTTATCTTTTCCTGAGCAATGTGAAGAAAATGGGCCTATCACTTTCAAAGCTAAACCTGATTCAGAATTAATTATCAGATCTGTGTTAGAGTATTTCACATACCTGAAATTTTGAAATAACTTTAGAGGGATTGATAATTATAATTTTACATCTGCTCAGCCATGGGATTCATCATGCCCTATCTGCGATGGAAAACATGGGAATTATGGATTACATGGCTCATAGTACTGCAAAAATGGGAATCAGTTCCCTTATGATCCTGAGTTAGCGAAATTGTATTTCTAAGATAAGTTAAAATATTGTCTTACCTGTAACACTTTAAGCAATAAACTCAAGTTTGCAATTATAGCATAGAAGCTTATCAAGCTAGTCCTGCACTTGTATTTATTTTTTTCATCACTCATAAATAAAGAATCTTTAAAAAAGTAACGATGTCAGAGACTGTGACCACGGGTCACGATCTTAAATTTTAGATTTTTTTTTATATACAGTATTGTAAAACTCCATCAATTCCTGTTACACCAATTTCTTGATAAGATAGGATCCTCTCTAACGCCAAGTCACGTGAAATTCAACTGAAATGATCCAATCATTCGGGTGCGACAAAAAAATTTTCCTCCCCACTTTCTTGATAAATCGATAATCAATCAATAAAATGACAGCGCATGAGAAATTAAAATCTACATGGCTAAAACACCCAAAGCTTATAACCAAGAAATAGACCTTGATAATTTAGACCTCGACCGCTCCTATATTCTTGAAGAGTTCGAGTATATCAACAGCCGGCTGAAAAACTATACTTTGGAAATTGATGGAAAACCTGTAAACCTTTTTGAGCTTGACAAAAACGGAAAACTAGTACCCATGGCACAAACACCGTTTCGTAGAGAACAGGTGGTTGCAAAAATTGCCAGTCAACTTCGTAATTGGAACATACAAACTCAGCAAGGTGGTGGTGTCACTACATCGCAGGGTGGATTTGATTTTGTTATCGATCATGAAACAGCGATTAGGGCATCAGATGTTGCTTTTACACCTAAACATAGTCCTCCAGCTGACTGATGAACAGGCTTGGACCTTCCAGGGTGCTCCCTTCACCCCTACATTTCTTGTTGAGGTTGCTGATATCGAGAAGGACACAGATAATTCAAAATTCAAGGAAGCAGACGAGAGATTTAAAAATGAACTCATAATACGAAGCACAGTGGTCCAGCTTGGTTAGTTAATCGATCCCCAACATAAGCGAATTTATATATATAGGAGGGTAGGAGACGTAGTAATCCTGGATGGAGAGATATTAGCGGTAAAGATGTTTTGCCAGGTTTTGTGTTGGATATGTCTTTAATTAATAGAATTATTGATCCGGTACGTTGCTATTCCTTATTTCTTTATTTCTATGCTATAAATTCTATCATTGATATATTTATGGGTTTTTTTATCAACCATCACCAGCTCCTCAAAGACCTTAAGTTCAATTCAATTGTCCTAAGTGTGCTAATACTTTCAACAACAATTATGAATTCATGAAACACTTCGAAAAAGTCCACTATATTTAGGAATAGAGTTATATTAATCAACAATAATATAATTATAACTACAACATATGTATATTGCAAAAAGCATGAATTGAATAAAACATAATATTTGCATATATGTTAAAGACTTCTGGGTCAATCTTTGATGTATTTTACATATGTAAAGTGATATGTTGCTAATCTGTATTACAAAGGATTTGTTATCATTCCGGAATGTTACACACTTTTTTTTGTTTAGGTATGAGGTTTGGGTCTGTGAAAATCTTGCGGACTTTGCCAAGGAATGTAAAGAAAGCTCGTTCAGTCGCTGACGAATCTATTGGTTAGATAACCTGTCATGTAAAATAGATCACCTGAAATGCACAGAAGATATTCTTGCTGAAGAATAGGAGCTGTGCGATGCATATATATCTCTTTCATTATTTTTTTCGCTTGTATAAAAAGTGTTATGGAATCCGAGCTTGCCTTACTTAGAGAAGAAAATGCCAGACTTATGGCCAAGATAACTGGGCTCAAGGAAGCTGAGCTCGAGGCAAGGAATGCTGAGCTTATAAAAAGAATCACGAAACTGAAAGAGAGGCAGTTGGAGAACGTAGTAATAAAAAACTTATTACATGCATCACAAGTATCGCGAAAAACATGATCATATTAATAAAACAATATTCGAGTATGGATATTTTTTCTGGCAATCAATATTTCGCATATGGGGTCAATATTAAGTTGATCAGTAATCTGAATTGTCAATAGTTTGCAATCGGTATCTTATTAATCAGGTATCAATTGGGAATATCAACCCTATTAATAACTTCTGTTTAAGGATGTTAAGGTCTGTGGCCAGACCGGTCTGACTCTGGTTTGATCATAGAACCGGTTTCGGTTCGATTTGAGGATCAAATCGAACTGAAACTGAACTGAGTCGAACCGGTATTTAGACTGGTTTGGACGATCAATCTATATAAATGCTGTGTCGCATAAATTGTAAGACGCGTTGATCATTTTAACTAGAATAATTTTCATTTTGCATTATTGTTTGTATTGTACAATGTCTGGCGGCGTAATTTCAAATGAAAATGACGACAATTTCTCAGATGTT
>CAJVPP010003005.1:0-12872 GCA_910592005.1 Funneliformis mosseae
ATTTTTTTATTTTCAAACTATTTGTAACTGCACCTACATGAGAAAAAAAAATTTTTTATTTATATGCATTAGTTGTGGCATAATTCAAATTTTAATATGTTAGGATTTGCAATGATCGATAAGCGGTCAGATATTTTTTGGAGGGGAGTGTATTTTTTAAATAAAAAAAAAATTTGAATTTACTTACTTGTAGCTGGAGTTAGAGGCAATTGGATACTTATGACCGCTACTGTATATTAATATTATATTGCAAATGCAAGATAAGAATTACATTATAATATTGTAGAAAAAGATACAAATGAAATAGTACAAATAGTTAAAAATTCATTGATCGAAAGTTATGAAGAATAGGAAATAAGTGATGATAAAGCTCAAGTATTATCCAAATTAAATGAATCTGTGATAGTTGATAATTGTAAAACAATTGAAAAATTAAATATAATATCAGAATTTAATTTGGAATTGATAGTTATTATAGATTATGTTAATATTTCACATTATAAAAAAGATCAGGTTATTTCTGATAATGAAGATCAGAAAGAATTTAATATAGAAGATATTGTATGTGATATTATATCTTGAGAAAAATATATATACGTGAAACTTTTTTTATTTCATTTTTTTTTTGATATAAATAAGCATTTTTATTTATTTTTTTTATATAAAGTATCTTTTTCAGTTGGGTAAATAGATAGAAAGGTAGTATAAAGGTGATTAAAAAATAAAGTTTTTAGCAATTTTAAATACTTTTTCTTTAATAAAAACATTTAATTTTTCTTTAATTATCAAATTAAAATGTTTATTTGAAAATTTATTTTTAAAAAGTTTATAAAAGAAAAAAAAAAATAGTAATTTTTTTTTTTTTTAATCTTTTTCTCTTCTTTGATTTTCCTATTAGAACTTGCTATTAAACCTTAAGACTGATGATTTTCGTCATCTACAAAAGATAAGTTTTTTTTAATTTAATTATTATTTTTTTTTCTAATTTTTCCTTCCTTTAATTTTCTATTAAAACTTACCTTTGATCTGAATTTGGTGATTTCCGTCATTTACAAAAGATAAGTTTTTTTAATTAATTTTTTTTTTATTTTTCTAATTTCACTTTTCCTCTTCTGATTTTCTATTAGAACTTACTTTTGGTCTAAATTGCTGATTTCCATCATCTACAAAAGATAAGTTTTTTTAATTAAATTTATTATTTTTTTTTTTTTTCTAATTATATTTTTCTGTCATCTACAAAAGATAAGTTTTTTTAATTTATTTTTTCTAATTTCACTTTCTTTCCTCTAATTTTTTATTAAAACTTACCTTTGATCTGAATTTGGTGATTTTCGTCATTTACAAAAGGTAAGTTTTTTAATTAAATTTATTATTTTTTTTATTTTTTTTAATTACATTTTTCCTTCTCTGATTTTTTATTAGAACTAACCTTTAATCTGAATTTGGTGATTTCCTTTATCTACAAAAGGTAAGTTTTTTAATTAAATTTATTATTTATTTTTATTTTTTTTAATTTTACTTTCCCTCTTTTGATTTTCTATTAGAACTTACTTTTAGTCTAAATTGCTGATTTCTATTATTTACAAAAGGTAAGTTTTTTAATTAAATTTATTATTTTTTTTTTATTTTTTCTAATTTCACTTTCTTTTTTCAGATTTTTTATTAGAACTTACCTTTGGTTTAAATTTGCTGATTTTCGTCATCTACAAAAGTAAGTTTTTTTTAATTTAATTATTATTTTTTTTTTTAATTTCACTTTTCCTTCTCTGATTTTCTATTAGGAACTTACCTTTGATCTAAATTGTTGATTTTTGTCATCTACAAAAGGTAAGCTTTTTTAATCAAAATTTTTTTAATAAAAAAAAGAAAACTAATTATCTCATTTTGTAGGATCCAACATTCTTCTTGATTGAATTCTTAATGATAGTAAAAGTCTTTATATTTAATTAAATATAAATTTTTATAGAAGGTATAAAGTGAGTATTAGTTAATGTTTTTTTTATTTTTATTTTAAAAATAATCCTCTACTTATCTTTTTGTTAGAATTTGAAGAACTTTCAAGGCTTAAAATAGAAGATAAATTTCTATAGAAGGAAAATAGAAGCATTAGTTAAAATCTTTTTTTATATATAATAAAAAAATTTTCTGGTACCCTTCAGACACCCTTCTTAGGCCTTTTTTTTTTATCATTTTTTTTTTATCATTTTTATTTTTATTATTATTATTTTTTTATTTTGTTTTATTATATTATGTAATATTCTTTTGATTATTTAAAACTATATAAAATTACAAAGCATAAATCTTTTATAAATAATAATAATAATTTATATAAATCATATAAGTCATATAATGTTATATGCTAATACTGATATATATTGTATATTTAAATAAAATGTTATATAATTATGTATTCTTTATTTATGTTAAAAGTTGCAACTATCATAATAGTTGTAATTAAAATAAAAGTTGCAACTATTATAAAAGTTACAATTATAATAAAAGATGCAATTATTATAAAAGTTGCAACTTTAAATTAGTTGCAATTTAGTTAAATTTTTAAAAAGTTGTAATTAGTAATTATAACTTATGAGTTGCAATTTTTTAATTACAATATCAACTTTAGTCTAGATAAAATTCTAGGATTTCCATTTTCTAATATAATAATCTTTTTTTTACTTTATATTTTTTTATCTCTTAATTTATAAAGATTCATAAATAAATTTGCCTACTTATTTATTATAAATTTCCTTTTGATTTACTTTTATAAAAATTAAAATTTTTTTAAAAAATTTTTATTAAATTAATTTATAAATATATATTATACAGTAATTTTTATTTTAATAAATAATTTAAAGTTACTTATAAACTAAAATTGTTATTTTTAAAAAATTTTTTATTAACCTTTGATAATTTTATTAATCTTTATTTTTAGTAATATTAATCATAATAAAATATTATAAAATTTATCATGAAAATAACTTTAATATATTTATTAAATTTTTATTAGTAGTAACATGATTTAATTAATTTGCAAATATATGTATTTAAAGAAATTTTTAATAATAAATTTTAAAACTTAATTTTAAAATTGAATTATTTAAAAATCTTCTTAATAAACTTAAAATTTCTTCTAATAAAGTTGTTAAACTGTATTTTCATATAATTATTATATTACTAAAAATATTTTATTAAAAAATTTACACTTATTTTTTAAGTGTGTAAACAAATTACCTGCTAAACAGTCTAAAGGATAAATATTTTCTATATATAATATTAATTTTTTTACTTTAAATATTTATTTAAATCAACCCTATTTTTTTTTTTTATATTATAATTAAATGAAAAATTAAGTGCTAAATTTAAAGGATTGATTATATAAAGTATTAACTTAAAAATATACAATATAATTAAATTATTCAAAAAAATTTAATAATATACTATATTGGCCAACGGTAAATCGTTGACATCATATATACATATGTTACAATTATTCCCAGTATTAATTAATGCAATAATAAAATAATAATAAATTTTAATAAATTCTAACGATAATAGTTCTTTCAATATAAGTAAATTGATAATTTGTTTAACAATTGATAATACTAATGAATGACTAACTAATGCAATAAATGATAAGATAATAAATTACCGAATTAACATATTCCAGTATCTATATACTAAATTATATTTTACAAATTGCAATTGAATACTCTGCTCGCTAATATGAAACCTTATGGTTATTCATATTTTACGATATAATTTTGGCGCTATAAATCTCCGAAAATTCATATACATCGCATATCTGAATTTTATTGACAATATCCAACTCGTACTATTTGGTAGTTGGGGTATTTTCAACAAACTTCTACCTATATTGACAGGACCACGTAATTAATGATGTATGTTCATCTCACAAAGACGAGACGTACCTGCCCTAGGTATTCCAGAAAAATAGACCAACTTAACAAATGATCGCTTTATGGTATAAATAATATAGGGATTAACCGAAAATCGCATTGCATATTCCTTTTTCTTCTAAAAAAAAAAAAAAATATTACACTAGTATTTATGATAGCTGAAAAATATTATTGAAATATATATATAATGTATAAACACATTTGTTATGATAATTACAGTGCATTTATCAAGATGTAAAAAAAGAAGGGTGATGTGGAATGAAATATAATATAGACGCAAAGAAAAAATTAAGGAAAAAATTCAAAACAAACAATACATGTCCTTATATGCGTATGAAACCTAACGGCCACCAAGACCTCCTCTCCTTTCAATTTCCTCCAAAGTCATCATCCCACGTTGCTGCATATTCGTGTTATTTGGAATACCTAAATCAAAAAAAAATGACAAAAAAAAAAATATATTAATATATATATATGTATATATATTTTAAAAAAGTTGATTTTTTTACATTTAAAAATATAGTACCGGGTATGGTATGTGGTGCAATTGCATTGTTTACAAGATTTGGAATAAATTGTGCATATCCATGCATATTTGCGAAAAGAGCCTCCGTACCAGGAGGTAACAATCCAGGATGATGATGTACAGAAATATGTTGTGGTGGTATTGGCGGAGGTCCAGAAAATTGAAGTTGCTGTGGATAACGATCATGTTGATAACCAAATGGTATTTGAGGGGGCATGGAAGATGTCAATGGAGGCTGTTGGAATTGGGGGTGAATTTGTTGAGGAATATTACGTGGAGGTTGTGGTATCATATTAAACAATTGATCCACGGGTATGTTGCGACCGACAGGAAGAGGAAATTCTTGTCGATGATGAGAATGTTGAGGATTATTTTGTCCATTGGAATAAGGTGGAACTATATTATGATATTGTGAAGGGTTTTGACTTTGAGAAATGATAGGAGAACGAGGGGAAGATGTTTTATAAACCGATGCGTGAAGATCAGGAACAATTGCCGAAGATTGTGGCGAGTGTGGAAAGTTGGAAATATTTGGTTTGGGATTGAATTTCAAAGCCGGTGAAGAAGCAGTAGATGATTCTCTGGAACTATTATCTGACCTTGAACTCAATTGACGATAAACAGAAGTTGGAACATTTCCTCCAAAAAGCATATTGACCTTCTTAACAGGATCATTTGGAGCTAACTCAGAAATACCAAGATGTCGATTAGACATATCAACCTTTTGTGGTGGTATATTAGTTTTGTTAATAGTGGTTGGTTTTTGAGCACTGATTATAGAAGGATCATTGAAAGGTAATCCTGAATTTGTAATCGCTGAATGTTGAAATTGTACAGACTGATGTGAAGAAGATATGGGCACATTATGTGACAGCTGACTTGGTAAATCCGAAGTCGACTAAATTTTAGAATTATCAAATTAATTATAAAGAATAACAATAAAATAAAATAAAATAATGAGGTAAAAATAACGTACGGGGCCTTTCTTTAAAGCTGCATATATTTTAAACATAGCGGCTTCGTCTTCAGAATTTCGTTCCTTTAGTTCAGGTTTTAAAGGAGGCTTGGCTCCTAAAGTTTGTAAAACCTCCTCTTCAGTGAGCATTCCAGGAAGGATCCGTATTCCTTCACTTGGTGCAATGCGGGGAGAAATAGATGCTGTAGTAGATGGTGTGGCGACTTGACTTTGAAATAGAGTATCAAGACTAATCGGACCAGGTTTTAACATTTCGTTTGATACCGGAAGATTCTGAGGAGACACTTGAAATGTGGATGGTCTTTCCATATGGTCATTTTCTTGAATATTTTCCTCGGTACTATGAGAGAAAAATCTGGCAAAGCGAGATGTCCCTTGCTCTCGAGGAATTGTTGTCTCTATATGCGATCCAGTTCCGGTTTTAGGTCCATTGTCTTCGGTCATAGCAAGTTCGTGCTGAAAAAGAAATTTATTAAAAGCCGATGAACCTGAGTGTTCCTTTACATTCAACTCCATTCCGCCAGGGCCAAATAGTTGGTCCACATCGGCCAAATTTAATGATGGTGAAGAATCTAAATTTCAAACGATAACGTACTCAAATGTTGTAGTTAATCCATAAATAAATGACAAGAATTACACAAACATTCATAGTATAAATACAAATCTAGATAATTACCATCGAAATTCGTTGAATTTTTTTCCTTCGATCCTTCCTGTACAATTTCTTTAACTTTATTATTTGAAGCGTTATTAGTTTCTTCAGTCGGCACAGTTTTATTTCCTGGCCTCCATGATATACTACTATCGGCTCGCGAAATACTCCGCGCTCGACCTTTTTCTGATGTTTCTTTTCGCTCTTTAGTCTTTTCCTTCTCATTCCGTTCTCGTTGTTCTCTATCCTTTTCTTTCATCTGTACCTTCCAGGCTTGAAGGTCAAACATAGTTTTATCACTAGTTTCACCGTTGTCAAAGTGTTTTGTATCTTCATCAGTCTGCGGATTATAATTCATCCATTCAGGAGTTTCCCTATCCTCCACATGCTGATATCTTGAAATATTTCTTCCAGAATGTTCTTTTCCTCCAATGCCTAAATATAATGGAAAGTGTTTAATAAGATTCAGCACAAAGCTAATGGAAATAATCGTCTTTACCTTCTCGGCGAATACTTCTACTTGTATCATGAGACCGCAAGTTTCCAAATCCACGACCATGTGTTCCGTGAGTATGTCCAACTGATTCTTTCGTTGTCTTTTCTGTCAAAGTACGGTGTTCTCGTAATGCCTCTCTACCAATGAAACCGCGACCACCAGATGGTCCACGTGGTGCTCGTGGTTCATAGTCTTTTCCAGTTCGCATATATGAAAGGTCTTCTACTACCTACAATTTTAATATCAAACAATTGATTCAATATTGAAATGCCATCTAATAGTCTTAAGCCAATATAACACTCACTTGACGTTGTCGCATTCCATCTGATCTACCGGTCCTTGATGGTGCCGTTTTTTCCTCCACAACTTTTAATCCTCCAACTGATGATGAAGCAAAGTTCCATTTTGGTGGTCCAAGAACAATTTTATCTATAATTGAATTATATTTAAAATGTTAGATAAATACTAAGAAATAGAAATCGAATTAAATATTCGCACCTGATGGCTTAGGAGATGTAGGTGCAGATCCATTAGGACTTTTTGAAACTCCTAGTAAAGGACTCTTTGGAATTCCTAATGAATCATCTTTTGGTTTATTTAATTCTGATCCAAGCGCATTATTATTTTTACTAACGTATATAAACACAAATAAGAATCGGTCAAAATTTAAATAATATAGTAAATAATATAGTATAACTATTATAATGATTTAGATTACCTCTTGTCGGTCTCCACAGCTCCATCAGCACCAACTTTCTTTTCTTTCTTTGTTTGTTCCCTATAAAAAGGGCGAATTTGAATTAATACAAGTAATTAAAAACTTTTAAAAATCTATAAATAACAGTTAATTGTATATTAAAGTTACGATTAATTAATTAAAAAATAATAAACCTACCCAAACCAAACACTGATTGGAGGTAAAGCATCTGGTTTTTTTACAAGTGGACTATCGCGTAATGCCAGTAACTGTACTTTTGTATAGCGTAATACAGACTTTGCCTCTTTTTTCTTTTCCTCATTTTTCGCGTCATCAGGATCTTTTTTGTTATCTAATTCTACTACAGGCGTCTGGATGTTTATGTCTGACTTTGGTGAATCAGCAGATGTTTGATTGCTGGACCCATTTGAATCAAGTTTACTGTCTTCAACGTCAGGCATCTGAAATTCTCCCAGAAATAGAAAAAGGAATGTTTAATTTACGATAAGCAAAGTCGTTTAATTCGGTTTGTTTTCCTGTCACCGTCACAGACGAATTTGACAGATCTTTAGATTATTCAAGGATTTATGTTTTGTAAAAGTATATATTAAAAAAGGTATATTTTTTAATTAGATTTGAAAGTATATGAGTCCAACGATTTGAAGAAATGTATTAGTTGCACCTGCAAAAGTAAAAGAAATAGATGTATGTTTTCTCGGTGTTATGAGAACTTTAGCTTTCAGCCCTTCAAGTTTAACATGCCTAATAACAACGTCACAAGATTTATATAAACGTGACTCTAAATCAACTTGAACAAATTATATTATGTAATCCGGGATGTTGATCTTTTTTTGACTATTTTGGTGTGTTTTATTATTTTTAATTTTTATCTTTACTTTTATTTATTTATTATATATATATTTTTTTTTCTATAATATATATGTATAGTAGCAACAGGGATGCGACGTGGTATTCTTTCGCCGGTGCCAAAAAAAAAAAAAAAAAAAAAAATAAGAAAAATCAAATTATAAGGGCATCCGTATACCAAGAATTTCGTTCCACGGCACACCTGTTATATGG
Source organism: Funneliformis mosseae (assembly GCA_910592005.1). Classification (NCBI taxonomy): domain Eukaryota; kingdom Fungi; phylum Glomeromycota; class Glomeromycetes; order Glomerales; family Glomeraceae; genus Funneliformis; species Funneliformis mosseae. The sequence continues at coordinate 8,345 of CAJVPP010003005.1, forward strand.
TAGCAATTTTATTCGAAAGTTACTGGGCCTTGCGATTGAGAGTTTATCCTATAACTACAGTCAACAAAAGATACAATAAAAACCAAAAGGACAAAATGAAGTGAAATAAAAAAAAAAGAAATGAAGTATAAAAAAATTAACTTCTCTTGCAACCCTTTGTGTATGTATGAATGATATCATAATGATAGCTTCGCGCAGTGGTAATTTTCATATAAACTACTGTATAAAGAATAAATTCAACATGCCACACATGAGAAAACGGGTTTATAGTACAATGACACACAAATATGAACAAATTACTCTTGCATCGCCTTCTCAACGGTGCGACCCGGACGCACATAGAATGCAAAGACTTCCCCTTCATATGATGGCAAGTCGTTATTTCCTTCCTATGAAAACACCTAAAAACTATCCACAAATAATAATCGATCAGTCTGATTAAAGCTAAAGAAATAAATGAAAATTGTCCGAGTATAATAAAGTAGGTATCATAAATTTGCGGCTTTAGGAAACCGAACGTTATAAAACATATCGAGAATGAAAACTGCCGAGATTTGATTTCCTCCAAACCATCGGCCATTAAGACCGTTCACTGCAGCCTGAGCGGACGACACGCTGTCGAATTTCATGTAAATATCTCCCTTAAAATATTTATATTCATTTAGAACCAAGTAATCATGTTAATCAAATAAACAAATATGTTTAGAAATACTTACTGCAGACTCTCTATCAACAGAGATATGAACAACAGGTCCGTATTTTACACATTCACCTTTCACATCTTCCTCGAGCTCTTCAGCCCAGTTTGACTCAGTTTCCCTAAAGGATCATAACAGTTTAAAATAAGATTTTGATATTTGCCAATTAAAAAAGAACTAAACTTAAACTTACTCTTCAGGATTGAACATATTCTTTAACAAGACATTACGAGTTGGATTTACTCTAGGTTGAACTGGGCGCGGACTACAATTAAAAAAATTTAAAAGCAAATTAACACATTTTCCATCACAAGAAAAAAAAAAATTAAAGACATAATGTATGAATTACTGACGGTTCTGGTTGAACAGGAGTTGCGGCAGGAGCGATTAAATCTGTATCTCGCGCTAACTTTTGCATTAATTCTACTCGTGATTGTGCATTTAGAGCTAAACCAGCAACATCTTTGACAAATAACAAAATCCTTATTTTATCATGTACACTCGTTTCAAAATAAATTCAAAAAATAATATATAAAAACACAAACCACCATCATCAAGGTTTAAATTCATGCCGTTGCTTTTGTCAGTAACAAGACCCACTTTGATCTTTTTTTTTATTTTTAAAAAAAAAGTTTAATGATTAAATTCGCAAAATAAATAATCCATAAATAAACCTTTTAATGACTTACGGTTCTTCCAGCCAACTCAAATCCATTCATTTTTTCTAATGCTTGTTTTGCATCCTCCGGATTTTTATATCTGTTATATTGATTTATTAATTAATAAACAAATTCTAAATACAAGCAAACACAGAGGAATTAAAAATTTTCTTACTGTATGAAAGCAAAACCTCGTGATCGACCTGTTTCGGGATCTTTATGAAGATTTACAAATTCCAAGGGTCCAAATGGTTCAAAAACCTGTCTTAAATCATCTTCTGTCAGATTAAAGTGAACTGATCCAACATAAAGTCTATGATATGCAATATCTGTTGCATGCGAGGCTCTAAATGTAATAAAATTAATTATTAAAATCATTTCAAATATTCTCAATATAATATAGCCTTTTGTATAAACTTACGCTTGTTCCGCCAATCTTGCCTGTCGATTTTTTTCCGCTTCGGTTAATTGAACAATAACTGGAATACCTAAGAGTTTTTGTCCGGTCAAAGCCAAAGCTTTAGGAACAGATTCTTCATCATAAAATTCAACATAACCAACCCTATAAAAAAATATACATATATTATTATAATTAAAGGAATATTGTATTATATTGTATTATATTGCCATTAAATACCCTTTTGACCTCCGAGATATTCTATCTGCAATTATTTTGGCATCACGAACTTTTCCAACAGTTGCAAAAAAATCAGCAAGTTCTCGAGAACGAAGACGTGCGGCCAGTTGCATAACAAAAACTGTACGTTTGTCACGTTCCTCTTCATCTAAAGGAGGAGTTGGTGACCTTCGGCGTCGCTCACTAGAATAAAAATATATATATATATATCAATATAAATTTAAAATATATTATTTTAGAATAGAGCTTGGAAAGACACCTTCGACTGCGACTTCTTCTACGTGGACTACGGCTTCTCCTTCTTCTTTCACGAGAACGAGTTCGACTCCTTCGTCGTCTTTCACGCGACCTGGACTTACTCCGACGCTTTCTATGTACTCGTGATCTAGAGCGTGATCTACGTGAACGACGAGACCTAGATTGTGATCTCTGACGATGACTAGAAGTACGTGAAGAACTTCGGTGACGTCGTCGTTCTTCACTGTTAAAAAGAGATGTTAAAGATATTTGTTAAACTAAAACTAAAAAGAAACTTGCTTAATTACCTTTTTCTATCTTCCTTGTGATGTTTTTCAGTTTTACCGTTAATTGCGTTGATCTCATTATTTTCCTATGAAAAACTTGTTAAAATTTTGGAATAAATAATGAATAACTAATAATTTAGAAACAAAATTCTACCTGGCCTTTACGAAAAGGAGCCTCTAGCATAGCTTCAACATCAAGATCATCGGTCATTTTGATTTCGGTCTTCAATTTTTTAAATTTCTATCAGCTTTAATATGGGTGGCTTATTAATTTATATTAAAGTTGGACGAACCGTGTAACAATACAATTCTCCAATCAAAAATTGATTCTGATTTTTTTTTTTTTTTTGATTATGTATTTTATTTATTTATTTTGATATGTAAAAGACATGTTTAGCATAGGCGGACGAATGGTAAAGGGTAATTTATTTAATTTATTTAATTTAAAATTTTAATATTATAAATTTTATAATCTAATATTTAAAGTTTAAAATTTTTTAAAAAATACATTTAATAATTTAATTCAAAAATACTTGTTAAAATAATTATCCAAGTATAATTATATTATTATAATAAATAGTAAAATACATTTTTGATATCTATAGATTTGCTATTCTAGTTATATAATCTAATTATCTATTTATTTTATTTAAAGATAGACCAATTCAATTCAATTAGATTTCAGTTATATAAATTTAATTTTAATAGAATCTAAACCAGTTCTTTTATTTAATTTTATAGGATCATAAATAATTATATTATAAAATATATTTTTAATATATTTAAAATATCACATTATATAAATAAATACTTTTTCTTCATAATCATTAAATGATTCAAATGATTCAAATGATATAATTATTAAAAAGAACTTAAAAATTTTTTATTATATTATTATTTAAATATTTTTTTTTATTACTAAATTTATATATTTTATTTTATTAATATAAAATTACAGTTATTGAAATCTATTATAATTAAAAACTAATTATATAGATACTTTGCAATAGAAAGAAAGAAAATTATGCCAAAATCTAAAAATAAGTTTTGATTAGAATCGAGTAGATTTCAGTATAGACTACATTTTTCAATTATAAATAGAAATTGATTTGCATAATAAAAAATTGAGATAAAACGAGTTAAAGCAAATGTTACAATAAAATGATCTGCATCCAAAAATAGTAAGAAGTTGATAAAATCTAAAAATAGCATAGATTTTTCTTTGCAGTAGAAAGGAAAGAAACTTTAATTTTGTTACTAACTAATTTTATCACTTCATATACTACTAAAAGCGAGACTTTTGAGATTAACAATAGTTTTTTTTTTTAATTGATAAACATATACCACTAAAGTAATAAAATAGAATTATTTTTAACTTTTGTAGGATAATAATGACAGAACTTAAAGATTTGAAGGTAAATTAGTTTTTTTATTTCATTTTTTCTTTTAATTAATTTAAACTTATATTGTAAAAGTAATAAATGAGTTTTTTTATTTTTGTAAGAATTAGTAACAGAACTTAGAGATTTGAACAAGTAAGTCTTTTTTTTTTTTTTTAATTTACTTAAACGTTTCTAATGAAAAGTTTTTCTTTTTTATAGGGACAATGCTGATCTGACGAAACTGAATTTTATGGACAAGCCAATAGAATAGAGAATTTTTTATTTTAATTAAGAATATTTCTAACTCTTTTTTCTTTTTTTCTTCATTTATATGAAGTAAAAACAATGTTAACTTCTTATAAATAGATGAAAGCAGACCTTATTTATAAATAAAGAATAAGGTAAACAGAATTTTTATTCTTATTAGTTTTGATAATGTTTTTATTATTTCTTTGCTAATTTTATTTTATTTTATAAGTTTCACTTTATAGACTTTAGATTGGACTTTCTTGATTCTTTAGGCTAATAGATAAGTGTTTTGGCATTATTGCTATTGTAACAGGATTGGATTGACGAACGTGGCGCAGCATATTGCAGATCTAAATGTCAGACATATTTGATATATTTG
>CAJVPP010003006.1:0-12870 GCA_910592005.1 Funneliformis mosseae
AAAAAAAAAAAAAAAAAAAAAAAAAAAGAAAAAAACAAAAAAAAAAAAAAAAAAAAAAAAAAAAAAAAAAAAAAAATATAAAAAAAAAATAAAAAACAAGAAAGAAAAAAAAAAACTAAAAAATAATATTAAAAAATATATATATATAAAATGAACACAATGCAGAGAGAAGAGAATAAGAAATGAAAGAGAAAAGGTAAAAAAAAAAATAAAAAATAATAATAAAAAAAATAAAAATAAAAAAAAATTAAGGAAAAAAGGAAAAAGGAAAAAATAAATTGAAAAACAAAAAAAAAAAAAAACAAAAAAATTGGGAGAGAAAAAGGAAAGGAAATAAAATTAAAAAAAATAATATTGAAAAAAAATAAAAAAAAAAATTAATTTAAAAAATAAAAGATTAGGAAGAAGAGAAAAAAAAATTTAAAATTAAAAAATGATATCAAAACAAATTAAAATAATAATAATAATAAAATAATTAAAAATAAAAAAAAATAAAAAAGAACAAAATTAAAAATAATAATAATAATAATAAAAAAAAATAAAAAAATCGGGAGGGAGGAGAGAAAAATAATTAGAACTTGCAGTCCTATAAAAACATAATCATTTAAGTCAAATGATTCATCATTATTCTTCTTAAATAATTTTTTTTATCATTCAAGTTGAATGATTTGTCATCATTTTTCTTAAATGATTATTTTATTGTTCAAGTTGAATGACTTATTATTATACTTCTTGAACAATTTTTTATCATTTAAATCAAATGATTCATTATCATTCTATTTAAACAATTTTTTTATCATTTAAGTTAAATGACTCATTATTATTCTTCTTGAATAATTTTTTTTATCATTCAAGTTGAACGATTTTTTATTATTCTTCTTGAACAATTATTTTTCTATAAGACTGCAGTTCTAGAACTATTTCAAATCAACTTGAGTCAACTTGAGTTAAGTTGAGTTTAAATTGAATTAAGTTAAATATTTAACTTGACTTAAATTTGACTTGATTCATAAATCATCAAGTCAAAAAAACATAAACTCAACTTGATTCAAACTTGATTCAGCTTATCTAACTCGTGAGTTAACTTAATTTGTCTAAAACTCTATTAATTTATAAGTATTTATTTTTGATTACCTTTTTTTTTTAGATAATTTAATAACTTTAAATTATATAGATAAATAACTTAACTTTTAATTAAAATTTTTTTTAAATAATTCTTTTAGATAAGGTTTTATTTAAAATATAAATTGTATTTTAAATATTTAAAAATTAGTTTAAATATTAAAAATTATTTTAATCAATTTTAATAATTGATTATTATTTTTTTTAATTTAATTTTTTTTATATAAGCTTTATATTCTTTTTATTTTTATTTTATTTTAATTTTATATATATATATATTTTAATATTTATTAATTAATTCTATTTTAAATTTTTATAAATTTTTATATTTATTAATCAAATTTTTTTTTTATTTTCTATTTTATTTTTTTTATTTATTTTTTTTACATATTATTTATTGATAAAATTTTTTATTTTTATTTATTTATTTATTTATTTTTTATATTTATTGATTGTTTTTTATATTTATAATTATTTCTTTTCTTTTTTATTATTTTATTTTATTTTATTTTTATTTTATTTATTTTATTTTATTTTTTTATTATTTTAATTTATTTTAATTAATTTAAAAGCAAATCTTTAAGATAAATATTTTTTAAAAAGAATTTTGTAATTCTTTAAAAATTTATTTAATTTACTTTTTTTAGAAGCAAATCTTTTTTATATTTACAAATATAGATAAGTCTTTTCTTTTTAAAATTCTATCAAAAAATTCTTTTACATATATTTTTTAATAATATTTTTTTACTTTTTAGTAATAGATTTTTATTTTTTTAAATAGGATAAGTCTTTTTTTAAAAATTATAATTTAAGTTAATTGATAATAATTTAAACATAGAAGGTAATTAAAAAATATGATCAATTAGTTATAAATAATATCAAAATTACTTTAAATCAGCTATCTATTTTCTAGCTAATTTGAACTATTTTAGCTATATATATTTTATAATAATATATTATTAAGTATTAGAAATTCTAAGTCTATTACTATTTTACAATAATTAGAATAGTTAATATTTTATAAAGTAAAAAAAAACATATTAATCTATATTATGTTAGCTTCAATAAAAATATCAAAATAATTTGTAAATACATTTTCTAATCTAAATAGACATAATATTAAGATAAAAATTTTTAAAAATTACATAGGTATTCAGGTAATTATTTATAATATAATTCCAATCTCTAATAAATTAAATTTTTATTTATTTATCTTTATTAAAGAATATATTATTTATTAATTTTAATTTAAATCTTTTATTATTTATATTAATTAAATATATAATCAAAAAATATTACTAATTAATATTATAATTAAGAATTATTTATTTAAGAATTTTGTTAGAAAAATCAGATTCTATGATTTTTTTTAACTAAAATTAAGATTTATTACACAAAAAAAGTTGCTCTAACTTTGTATTTTAATTTAATTTAATAATATCAAAAACTAAAAGATAATAAAAACAAAAAATTTTCAGAACTCAATTTTTCTATTTAAACTTCCCATATATAGTAAATAAAATATAATAAATAATTTTTATATACAATATTTCAAATTTCTAAAATTTATAATAAATAAAATATTATTAAAAATTGTAAGTTAAAATCTATAAAAAATCCATGAAATATTTATGAAAAATTTATAGAAATAAAGTTTTAACATTTCAGCATTTTTAATTAAATTTCAGTTTTATTATATAACTAAATATTTCAGTTTTACCTAATATTATTATTTAGGATTTATCTCTAATTTAAAGATTCTATAGTTAAAAGTTTCAGATTAGTTTATAAGTTAAGTTAATTTAAATATTTTTAGTTAAATTAAAAAAGTTAAATTAAAACTATTTCATTAAGATTTATTTATAATCTAAAGATTTTATGATTTAAAAATTTCAGAAGCTTTAAATCAATCAGATTTAAAGTAAGTTCTAAAAAAAAAAGGTAAATATTTATTTATTTTAATTAATTAAAAAAAATTAAATGATTACTTATCTCTTTTTTTTTGTGAATACTAGAATCCTAAAGTTTTTTATTATTAATCAATTTATTTACCAATATTATATGTATTCTACAAATAATAATTATATTAGTCAACTATTCAAATATACTAAATATTCACTCTTTATTTCAAATATTAAATTTAATATTTATATCTTTATTATTTTAAAAATAAGTATTTTAAGATAATATTATTCAAAAGTATTTTTTTACCTTTAAAAATATCAGCTAAAATATTCTCCTATAAAAATTTTTAAAGCTGTTTACTTTATTTAATATACTTTTTAGATTACTTAATAACTACTAGTTTTAATGCTATTCAATCTGATTGATTTATTGATAATGTTATTATTACATTCATCTTCACTTAAATTTATACAATCAACCATTACTAATAATACTTTATTAATTATATATACTAATAGTTCTTTATATTTACCAAAACTGATTCATATAAAATGAGTTTCAGTTGAATTTATATTAATATTTCAAATAATTTTCACATATTTAATTCTTCATTAGAGAACTGCTTTAGTCGTCGGTAACTTCATGATATAATTATATCATGAAATTACCAGCGACTTATATTAGATTATGAAGGTAACTTCATAGTCTATTGGTAGCTTCATAATATAGTGGTAACTTCATAGTCTGTTGGTAGCTTCATAATATAATGGTAACTTCATAGTCTGTTGGTAGCTTCATAATATAGTGATAACATCATAGTCTGCTGGTAATTTCATAATATAGTGATAACTTCATAGTCTGTTGGTAGCTTCATAATATAGTAGTAACATTATAGTCTGCTAGTAATTTCATAATCTAACTACATAATCTGATGGTAATTTCATAACCTAATATCACAATCTGATGGTGACTTCATAACCTATGTACGGGTACCTCCTTTGTATTTATAACATTATTTTAACTGTTTTCTGTATAATATGATGGTGACTTCATAGTCTAATAGTGGATGTAGTGCTTTAATTTAATGGTGATGTCATAATCTAATGGTGTCTGCTTTCTTCTTATTCTTGATTCGTTTAGATGATAAATTCTATATTGTTGATACTAGCTTTCTATAGCTGTTTAGATATCTGGTTTTATATTGAGGATGTGGGCCTCCTGCACCTGATTGGATGTTAGATTTTATATTAGAGTGTTTACCCTTTACGTCTATTTGGTTGCCCGCCAGAATGTTGAAATATAGTAAAAAAAATTCTGAATTATTACGTGATATAAAAAGTGTTAACAATGTTAACGGATTTTCTTAAGAGCCTGACTCATTGCCTTGATTAGGAAGATACCATATGTCATCATATATGATAATGAATTTGTAAGAAATAAATATGGCACTAGTGTCTTAAGTTAGTATTCAGAACTAGTGGCACGTTTGTTATCTTTCTTGGAATTATTAGGCTTCTGCCAATATTTTTATATTTCTGAAGAAGAATACCCTGAATACACATATTCAGATCCATCTGGATGCCTTTCTTCTTAATAGCTGGTATAAGTAGACGATATATATTGATTTTGACTAGGCTCAAAATTATATAGCCAGTTTGCGTTAATGAGGGCCTTACATATCTGTTTTCCTTTTATTTTCAATTTACCTACTAGCTTGCTATACGTCTCTTTTTTCGAAGGACAAAAAAATATCACGTCGGGTGGTGCAGTAGATTTGCATCTAAATTTGGCTGGCTGGCCCATTTAATTGCCAGAAGTACACCATTTTGCAATCCAACTATTGCCTATTAGTTGCCGGTATGTGTATGCTGATTTCGTGTCTATGGTTAGTGATGTGATATGTATTATCATAGTCAGCCTATTTATACCATTAAGATGTAGCCTTTATGCCACACCTGGGTACATACTAGTATTAGGGTAGGCATTTTCTAATATTTATATAATAGATTACAAAGTTACCTAACCTAAATGTCATATTATACCCGACTATATACTAGTGTTAGGGTATTCTTCTTCCAATTTTTATATAATAATTATGAAGAAGAATACCCTAAGTACTCATCTATCAAGAATACATTTATTCCTGACCCCCGTTACCATTTTTCTATCCCTTCTTTTTTGCATCTATCAAAAAAAAATAAATTAAACATTTCCGAATTTTATAAAGTAATATAAATATTTTCAAACTAACATCATGCATACACAAACTAATTTTGTCCAAACTGATTGCAGAACTCTTGCTCACTATGACGGTGCTGAATCTGATGAATATTTAAGTGACTCAAGCAGTTGTACTGATAATGGATTCAACTTAGGATCAGATAATTATAATAACTACGAGTCTAATTATGAGTCAGATAATGAAGAAGCTCCCTGCATCTCAGCCAGCATTACTGAGTCTCTATCAGTTCAGCTACTAAATGTAAAAGAGCAAAAGACTAATGTGAGATAAACTTTAAGGCAAAAAAAGTTTAATGATAATTTTTCTTCCAAGGACTTGCTAAATGTCATTCGGAGAATTCTCTCATCATTATCTAGAGATATGTCAAATGATAAAGGGTCATTGGATTGCCTTCCAATCTATTCATTTCTCTTTCTAAATGAAAAGAACTCTAGTTTGTATAATGCCTATGATCGAGATGAAGTGGGAAATAAATTAGTTATCAAAATCGACCAAGATGATGATCGAGCCCCAAAGTTTTCTGTTGCAGATGACATTTCAGAAGTATATAGTTTATCTGGGATTCATGAATACATTAACAGTCAAAAACCTTTAAGAGCTGTGATTGACATCGATGCTTCACAAAAAGATATAGAAGTAGATAGAGTTAAGTCCAATGAAATATTTATTCAAATTTGTTGCTCTTTCATAAGAGCTTTGTATCAAATTCTTGATTATAGCTGAAAGGATACTCTCAATAGATTGGTAATCGCTACATCATCAGACCCTAGCAAGTGTAATTACCATATTTTATATGCACCAGCTCTCCTTATTGATCATCAGGAACTCAAAGCATTCACTGAATTAGTATATACCTTAACTGGGGAAAAATTCGGCAAGTATATTGATCAGGGGTTGCCTGGTCAAAATTTTAATCTTCGCCTTATCAGTTCGATAAAAAAAGGTTGAGTAAAGCGTATTCTTCAATTCTCACTAGATAATGAGTAGAATGAGCTTGACCACACTAGGGTTTAACCACCTACTAGCTTAGGACTTGAAGTAAGACCTCAGATGCTTAGTGAAGAAAAAAATAATAATCTGCTAAGAATAATCGTAAGCCAGGATGTATTACAAAAATTCGCAGAACTAGTTTTTTGAAAATATTCTAACTATCTTAGAGATTGGACTATCGAAGAAAAAGATTCACAAAACTTTGTATATTTCAATTGAAAAGCTTCACTAGAATGTTCATTCTATAAACGTATATATGACAAGGATCAGTATGTGTTCGGTCGTATATGTGCTAGTAGTGGTGAATTTATTGTGAAATATTTTCGGCAGAATACTGATAAGCTAGAGGAAGTTTTTGAAAGTGACCCATTTACTGCGAAAAAAATTCAGCAAGAAAATAAAATTTCTCCACAACCCTTTCACAAGGTAAAAAGTCCGGACTTTTCTAAAACCTTCGTAAAAATGCTATCTTAGGTCAAGTATAATGAAACCCTTACAGCGACAGAAACATATGAGGAGAGATATGTAAAATCATTACCCAATAAAGGTGATATTTATGTAAGCTCGCCTTAGGAGACTAAAAAAACGTATATTCTTGAAAATTTGGCTATTTCTGATGATGTGAATTTGCTAGTATTATCCACGCGCCACTCTTACTTGAATGCTATTATTACAAGACTTAATCTTAAGTCATATTGTGATATCGATGGTAATATAAATCTACCCGATCACAAGAGGATGGTTTACCAGATAGAGAGTTTACATCGTATTACTAACAATTGCAAATGCAATAAAAAATGTAAATGTCTCTCAATATAATATGACTTATGGCTTGATGAAATAGTTTCTATAATTGCTTAAGTACAAAGTCATTTGGTAAGGCAATCAATAGAAAAATTATATAAATTAATCCAAGAGGCTAGGCGCATTATTGTTATGGATAATGACCTTACTGATATTAATATTGAATGGATTAAAGCCCTTTGTAAGGATATATCTTTCTCTATTATTCATAATACTTACCAGCCTCAGAAAGGCAAAACATTCTGCTTAGCCCTTAACAAAGAAACAGTATTAGTCAAACTTTGGAATTGGGCCAGGCAGACATTATCATTACCTTTTGAATTGAACAAATATGTCACTTATTTGCCATCTTAGAAAAGACATACAAGGAATTATTTGTACTCTTAAGACGGATTTTTCAGAATTAAGAATCAAGGAATACCACAGCAAATCTAATCCAGTAAAAAAGACTCATGATTTTAGTAATGTCAAAGAAGCATAGAAAGATGTAGACCTAGTTGCTTATACTAGCACTCTAAAAATAGGAGTATCTTGCACTAATTCTAAGTTTGAACGAGCATTCTGCATCTTTAATAGTTATATAGAAACAAATGCTAGAACAAATCAGATGTTATTCCGCATGCAATGTATTAGAGATTATGTGTGTTGTATTGAGCAAAGATCTTTAATGTCCCTATCACAGAGAAAGGAATATTTCGGTGGTTACTGAATGCAAAATGTGAATGCCTCCCTAGGAACTTCAGAATAGAGGAATATTCTCAGATGTAGATTCTATTATCTGAAATAAGGACGTACCAACCATTCGATTGTGGGTGGCCTATATGTTAGAAAAATTCTGTTTCTAATGCTTATTTGGTTGGAAAATGGTTGATTTCTTTCAAAAAGCTAGCATAGAAGTTTCGATCATAGAATCCAATCCTAAATCTGAAGAAAATACATTATTATAAGTGGTAAAAGTAAAGTGTTCTATCGTTAAAGCGGAAGAAATATCCGATATATCTAATGCTACTATTGTCAATCATGTGACTGCTGAATTTTTAGAAAATAAGCCAAAGAAGATTTTAGAAGAAATGCGATCTCTAGATCAACATCATATTGTAGAATGTTATGAAATTTCGCCTGAATCATTAACTGAAGATTTCATTTCGAAGTATGGGGATTATAATCATATGAAATAGTTCAGAGTTTATAGACAGTTACAAGATGCTGGGATTAATAATGAAATAGCTGTTGGGGCTATTACTCGCAAAGATTATAGAGAAGATAAACTTATCTAGCTACTCAAGCTAAGAGGCATTGAATTTGTCTGGAATTACTAAGAAATTGCACACCTGTTAGAGACATCGATAATAGAGCACGATATAAAGCTGATGATGTCAAAATATGTATAGATTCTCCTGAATTGATATCATATCTTCAAAGTATAATACCTAAAATAGCTCGAGTATTTGATAATATAGATGCATCGCACAGTGCTAAAAAATCGGAATTAAAACAATTTGAGTGAAACTTGGACTACTAAATTCAGCTTTATACGTAACATATGGGTTGAAATTCAAAGCTATCAATAATAAACACAGGCATTATCACTTGGTTGGTTCATTTGATAGTGAGAATTCTCCCAAATTACCTTCATATCAAACAGGGAAGGAGATATATTGGAATAATAGAAAAGATACCCGATATGCTTATAGTAAACTTACTTCTGATGAATTGTTAATAAATACGTCTATTGATTCTAGTAAAGTGAATAACGAGCAAATCGCAGATTATATCCAGAATTTATTTGATATATACTAATATTATTCAAATATAGATCTATTGTAAAGCGATATTCTTTATGCTATCTGTTAGGCAGTGTTACCGAAGAAAGTAAATCTCGTCTCAGACATTTGTTATCAGCTTGCATGACAAGTTAAGAGATCCAGAGACTGAGGTTGAATTGTCTGAAGAATTTTTTTACCAACACTGCTATTAGGGTATTCTTCTTCCATTATTTTATATAATATTTCTGAAGAAGAATACCCTAACTATGTCTATTAAAAATATGTTATCTAACTCAAAGTTCACTAATAGATGTCTCACTTCTCGACAGATAATTCAAAGGGATTCCTAGTACTCTGAATTTTGAGCTAATCACTAATTCCCAAATGGGTCAAAACCTATATCCTCATCATCCGATTCAAAAACTAGAGCTTCATAGATTTTGGGTTGAAGGGTCACATCTGATAATTCAAAGGTCTCTGTAGGTTAAGGGGTTTCATCCAATAATTCAGAGGTTTTTGTAAGCTGGAGAGTCCCAGTTTTGGCTATATACTTCTGCCTCATTCGATAATTATATGCATGGTACTTTGCAGAATATTTAGAACAATATTTGGTGTAATACCCCGAATCAGCATCAGTAGGGAATTCACAAACAAGACATGGCCATTTTTTCAAATTTTTTTCATATAATTTCTAGTGCCTTGTATAACCAATAGTACAAGTACAGACTCTTTCACAAATGGAACTATTTCTCTTGATATGCGGGCAAATAACATGATCTATGTAAGTATTTTAGAATATAAAAACCTTTTCACTTTTAATTTCGTAATAAAGATTGTATTTAAATTATTTAGTATTAAGATAAGTCATAAAAGACTTTTTATACTTACGCTATAGACGTAAAAAAAATAGTACTTAATATACTAACTGGCCAATAGATCAATCCAATGGTAAGTTATTTCAGAAGTTGATTCACGAAGGCTATAAGTATGCTGAAAGACTTTCGAATTATATAGAAGATATTGGAATTATGTATGTCAGCGAATTTGAATTGGATCCCTTAGCTGATTTTTACCATCCAGCTTTAATTTCACCTTTATCTATCTTAGCAGTTAGATTGAATATTCGTGAAAATTTATTATTAGTGTGAAATCTGCTATCATGGGAGGAGTGAGTCTATTTACTTTAGAAAAAAATAAACGATCCTCGCTTCAGAATCTAATTTGAATGAACTATTCCAGTGATAACTTGACTATGTTAATAGGAATAACTTGGGAGTAAGAAGAGATGAAAACTTAGAGGAATGACGCGCTCATGAAATTTCTCCATCACCTGAATTTAGTACTTTCAAAATATAAACTGAATGCTTTATATGACGCATTCACAAGAATAGATATTTTAGAGCCAGAATATGTATTAGCTCTAACATAACTACTCGGTTAAAATGTTATAAGATACAGATGAATTTATTCATAGCCTTGGAATGGGGGTTCCATAACTATGTATTTTTTTCGCATATCCTATCTACCCATAATTTTCAAATATATATAAAAGATATTCCAGTCAGAGCTCATAGTCTCATAAAGAGCTCGCAATAAGTTATAATATTATTTTTACCATACCGATCATGTGGTAGTGAAATATCGGAAATATTTTTTTTTGAATTGAACTTTATCAGATATAGAATAATCTAAGGATTGTATATAATCTAGTAGTTACTTCACAAGCTATATTTACACAACTATATCCGCAATTGTAATAAAGTACGTTGCAGAGCACAAACTCAGTAAAAATATGAGTGATGAAGAACTTAGTCAGTACGCTCCAGAATTACTTGAGCTTTTGACAGATAAACTGAAAAGAGACAAGAATCATCAGCGCTTCTAAAAAGAGTATAATTTTAGCAGAAAGCAAGCATTTGTATTAATCCCCGATCAGAGAATTTGCTAAAGTAAAAGTTGAGCAATTTCCAAAGAAGGAGGGGATATTAATATATGTCAAGTATCTGACATCATCTCAGATGAAGAAACTATCGAAAGTATAGCCCAGCGTATTGTTTGAGATAATCTTAGTGAAAAAGAAGTAAAGGCGATAGCTAAGGCTTTAACGTCTCCTAATCCAGTCACTATCACATCCCGTCTTAGTAGGCTCTGAAGAAAGTTGCGAAAACTCAATGCCTCAGAAAAATAATCTCTGCTACATTAGACGAAGAAACAACCTGCGCATCTAATAAGATTCAAAAGGAACGTAGGGATTAACATAAAAATGAAGGAATTGATTTTTCAGATCACTTCTCATTAGAATCAGTTAAGGAGAGACTTGATTTCTATGATGTGTTTAAGACACCCACTGTGCAAGCTCTAGCCGATGTAATGATAATGCTTTGTATCCATCCTGCCAAAATTAAAGACTTGCGTATATCTAATAGAGGTGTAACTGGATACACAAAAAATCGAGGCCAACAGGATAATCCTCAGATATTTAGATCATTAGAAAGAGATGAAGAGCGAGCTAAACTTCTTTTTACTTAGATTCAGGATGCAATTTCTTCTGGACAGTTGAGAGATCCAGGAGTGTCAGAAGTTAAATAGTTTAATACGTTTCTGAAAAAAGAAAGATTTCTTCCTAAAACTGATAAACCACTCCTTTCTAGCTATTTGCGTAAATTAGGAGCAGTATTTGCGATCATATTGAATAGTGCGAAGAATATATCAGAAGCTATGACCATCGCCAGTCAAGCTCTTCGACACTGCCCTGATACCCATACCTCTCTAACGCAAAACTATACTATAATCAATTTTTGAAAAAGAGGACAGCCTTATGATTAGACAACAGTATTCAAGCTCTTCGATGAAAACTAATTACATATATTGGTTAGAGAATCAGGGTATCTTTTTTAATTTATATTTTTTTGTTCAAAGCAAAATATGGTGTATATAATATATCACGAAAATAATAACTGATCAAAAGCATTCATCTGATAGTATGCCTACCGAGCAGAAAGTTATCAAATATACAAAGATATTAGCCCAGGCATTTGGACTAAACAAGCAAAATGTAGAAGTATATAGTGTACTTTCTGGAGAAAATAGGGCACTAAAGAAACAATTGGAAGATTATCATTCCCAACATAACATTTTAGAAAAGAGAGTAAAAAGATTAGAAAGAGACGTAAAGTTCTTAGAGACTGAATTAAAAGATTTAGACGAATGTGTGGATAGGGAAACTGTAGTCGACTTAATACAAGAAATAGTTTTCTCACTAAATATCAAAAAATGTAAGGGTTTCTCCTATTCGTCTGAGTCTTCTGAAGACCTTGATGGGTGGGTAGGAGATGATCAGGTAATTGTAAAATGTTATCGATCTAAAAAAAAGGTACTGCAAAGAAATCAGATAAATACGGATTCTGAACCTGCAAAGATAAAGGTACAGGTAAGTGAAAAGATATATAATAAGTTAATATCTAGAGGTATCCCACTGGAAGAGACCAAGCATGATTGTTAAAATCTCATCCAATCAATACTAGTCTAGAGCAGTGATCTACTAGCGAATTAGGTTCAGCTAATTTATTTTTTCAATTAAAGATACAGCATATATTATTTATGGCGCATACAAACATTTTTATTATACCAGAACTATTAGAACAGATTTTATATTTCTTATTGATAGATAAATCCCTCTATCCTACTTTATTTATTTGCTGGTCATGGTATAGATGTGCTGTCTCTAGCTTATAGAAATATATCGAACTAAAGGGGAATGACCTGAAATGTTACCATTATTTTCCAGACGATTATACCTATCAAGAGATAAACTGTACTCATTTAGAAAGATTTGTAAAAATAATATGCGAAAAGTATAAGCCAGCTTATGTCTCAAATGTAACCCATCTAGAAATTACTTATTACCATTCACTTTCGAATAGAAAAATAAAAAATATTGTAGATATATTCCTGAATATAATTTATTTAAATTTCAAAGAAAGTATAGGTTTTGGTGATAGATCACTATTTATAATAGCGGAATCGTATCCTAATTTGAGA
>CAJVPP010003007.1:0-12864 GCA_910592005.1 Funneliformis mosseae
AATTTTTTTTTGTTTTTTTATTTTGTTTTTATTTTTTTATGATTTTGATTTAAATAAAATAATATATAAAACTTATATCATATAATTTAAAATAAATTTTTTCATATTTAAATATTTATAAGTTAATTTTTGAAATTTGATTTGAACTTAACTCAACTCAAATAAATTCAAGTCAAAATTGAGTTGAGTTAAACTCGAGTTGAGTCAAATTGAGTCGAGTTTAAAATTTATATAAATCGAATCAAGTTGAGTTGAAAGATTTTATAAAATAAATTTGACTTGACTCGACTCAAAAAAAATGAGTTGAATAGAGTTGATCTTTAAATTCAACTCAACTCGACTCATTCGGAACTCTAATTGAGAGTATTGTGCAGTTCTTTATATGTTTATTATTTAAATGAAAAATTGAGATAAGCAAAAGGATTTATTTGGGATAAAAGAAAAATTTTACTTTCTTTATTTATTAATAATTATTAACTATCTATTTCTTTTTATTTAACTAGCACTTTTCTTTCCTTTCAAATTCTCATCTTTTTTATATTTCTTCATTTTCTGTGATTTGCATTATATAGCTGAGTTTTTTGTATTCATCATATGATAATATTCAAAGATCTTTGATATTGATTTTTATAAGGGTTTTATAAATATTATATAACTTTAATAAAGCTTACATGTTAAACAAAAGAAAATAAACCGCGATAATGTGATTTAACAATTGGTTATTATATAGATAGTATAACACAAATTAATTTCTATTTTAGATAATAAATCTTTAATGTTAGTAAAAATTATATTATCTCCTAAATGGTAATGATAATAGAGAGCAGTATGTAAAATTTATATACACAATATGTACATGTGCACATTAAATTTTTGTGTGTATATTTTTTTTTTTTAGTTACAGTATCCGGTACATAGAAATCTTTAAATAAAGTATTAAGATGTTATCCTCTACACTTGAGAATCCCCCAAAGTCATGACTAGACATATAGTTTTAGCCAGAACCTACCCTGTAATACTAGTCTGAAGATTGCCACCTAGGTCGACATCCCCAAGAGCTAGCCTTCAGAGTCCCTAAACCTCAGAACCACTGTCAAATATGGATAGAGAGATCACTTTCAGCCACAGATACTTTTGTCAATTTTTCTCTATATTTATTAACATCATATCTGGATACTATTACTTTTGCCTGATATTAGGGTATTTTATATATGGTCGGGAAGGCTTAGATATTGTTCATCTTATAGAACCTCAGAAAGGTAGATAGCTGTCGTATCCATATTGTCAAATTCACCTAGGAATTGAACCCAGCCTCTACCCCTAATGATAGCTCGATTGGAGAATGCTGCGGTAGTGCAATGCAATTTATTATTACCTTAGCCACCCGTAGGTAGTACTCAATCTACTAATTACTGGTTAATCACTTTCTTACTTGTGTAAAGGCCTCTAAAATTGAAGATGTGAGACAGTACCTGTTACAGGCCTATTAGCGAAGGCTAAGTTTCTGTCAATTCCTGGCTTCATTTACATCTACTTGTTCTGCAATTTCAGTATTTAGGCATGATTAACATCGATTGACAGGTCGATCGACCAGTTTCTAATGCATATTAGTATATACGCTTACATATTCAGTTACATATGAAATTCTAATGAAAATCATCTAGTTTTATGCCTCAGCTGAGACTTGAACCTATGGCTATTGCAGTGTAACTCACAATAGGAGCTCAGTTGTTACCAACTGAACTAGGGATGCCAATCCCTATTTTTTGTGTGTACATATTACACAGCATAAAATGTGCACAAATAATTACTAAAAATAAATAAATTATTTATAAAAATAGAAATACTATGTAATACATTATTAATGTTACTCTTTCTGTCGAATAAGTTAACTATGATTTGAAGTCAGGAAGGCAATAGCTATAACTTAAATCCAATCAACTTGACATGCTGTTTATTAGAGTTTATTTAGTTAACAAGTAATAAATTATAAGTTTTATGTTTGCAAAATGTTAGAAGTGTTTATTATTATTATTAAATATATTTTTGAATATAATGTTAAGAACTTGTTGGAATCTGTTTTCAATCTCCCCTATTTCCAAGGCATTTTCATGCCCTTTATATAAGAAAATACAATTAAAGAAAATCTATGGTAAATAAGATACTACTGACAATAATAACAGAGCTAACAGATATGCTAATTATATTAAATATGTTATAAATGATAATAATAATATAAATAATAGAAATATAATAAATAATATATGTGTCCTATTTGGCAAATATAGCAGATTTGGCAGATCTGGCAGATTTGGCATATATGTCATATTTGACAGGTTTATCAATTTTTGCCAGTTTCAACATGTATTAATTTTCTATTTTTAGTACAATTTGTGCACATAACTTTTGGTCTAAATTTTATACACTAATAGAGAGGGGTCAAAATCTTTAAAATTTAAATGATATCATTTCTGACCCTTCCCTTATAATTTCAATTTCTATATCTAGAAACTTCAAGTTCTGTAAAAACTGATTAGAAAGAAAAATTACAATAGTATTATTATAATGAGAAATATGAAAAAAGGTTGTAATCCTTAATTCTAAAAATAATATTAATAATCAAATGACAAGAATGCAGATTTATAATAAATGAAGTTGTATCTTTTTAGTAAAAGAAAGAGTATTTATGTAAAATAATATAAAAGGCTAAAAATATCTATATGTTATTCAAAGGAATAAGAATAGATAAAATTAAAGTAGTTATATATAATGCTAATGTGATCTCTAAACTAACTGATATACAAATCCAGAATAAAATAAATATTTATACTAATAAACTAATCAAATCTCAAAAATTAATAGGCATAAACAATTATTCATATATATGTGATCTACTGGCTAACTATAAACGGTCAACTAAAGTACCCTAGATATAATACAAATTCTCAAATTTTGGGATTATAATATTATAGGGATACTTTGATTAAGGGAAAGGATATAAGCATATTTGCTAAAACTAATAAAAATATAACAAATTTTTATGCATCAAAAATTTGTCAAAAAATTTTTAATGTCATTTCAATTTGAAAATTTAAATTTTTTTCTTTTTTTATCATTTTGAAAATTTAAATTTTTTTTCTTTTTAAATCTTATTTTCCTCTTTAATTAACAAAATCTAAATTATTTAAAATAGCTAAACCTGATAGTTTCTCTTAATTAATCTAAAAAAATAAGCTGATGAGTAATTCAAAAAAAAAATAATTCAATATTACTGATGAATTCTAGTAGAATCAGATGCTGCTTTTTGAGAGGATGTGATCAGAAAATTCTGGTCATGAGTTTTAAGATTGAAATCAAGATTAGATCAGAATATAACGCATAATAAATTAATTTCACAGTTTTTTCTAACACGTTCTTTCAAAAAACTGACACAAACTCTTTTTCTTAAAAATAAAATGGTAGTATATTATAGTAAAAATTTTTACAAAAAATCTGTATTACTCTAAAGAAAAAAAAGCAGTAGTATGCAAGAAAGAAGTTATTTATTATCCATTATGTTGAACAATGTGAAAGTAATAGGTTAGCAGCTAAAAAATTTGATGTTAAACCTAAATAAATATGATATTAGAAAAACCAAAAAAATCAATTAGAAAATGCAGCTCTTTATATTCAAAAACTGCATAGAGGAAGGGAAGCATATCTTCCAGAACTTAAAAGAAGTTTGTCTTTATGGGTAACAGATATATGTTAAGCAGTAAAAGCCATTATGCAAAATATGGTTATTTGAGAGGCTAAATCTATGACTAAAGATTATCTTAATCTTTATCTAAATATTAATAATTTTAAATTTTCAAATGCATAGTTAGAAGGTTTTATGAAAAAATTTAATTTTGTAACACATTGATGAACTCATATTACGCAACATCTTCCAAATGATCTTTTACAAAAACAACAAAGTTTTCTTAGTTTTATTTTATATCGAAGAATTCAATATGATTATCCTTTAAAATATATTGGTAATATGGATGAGACTTCAGTTACTTTTGATTTACCTTCAAATATAACATTAGATCAATGCAGTACTTTGACAATGACTATTCGTATAACTGGTTATGAAAAAATTCATTTTACTGTTATTTTATTATGTTTGGCTGATAGTACTAAACTTTCAGCTACTTGTATTTTTAAATTGAAAAATATTCTAAAAGAGCAATTTTCTCAAGATATTAATATTCGTGTAAATGAAAAAGGATGGATGAATGAAAATGAAATGTTATGGTAGATTAAAAATGTATAGAATTAACGTAATTCATTAAGTAATTCTCGATCTCTTCTAGTTTTGAATGCTTTTAGAGAGCATTTGGTTAATTTTATTAAAAATAGATTTGTTGAAAAACAAACAAATATAGCAGTAATTCCAAACGGTTTAACTAGTAAGCTTCAACTATTGGATGTCTCTATTAATAAAAGTTTTAAATCTAAATTGAGACAATACTATCAAGATTGAATGGCTTCAGAAATGCATCAATTAACACCAATAGGACATATTAAAAAACCACCCCATTCTACAATTGCTAAATGGGTTATAGACTTATAGAATGATGTTGATACTGTTTTAATTTGCAAATTATTCAAATGTTGTGAAATATCAGTAGCTAGAAATGAAAGTGAGGATCATTTATTATTTGATTATGACTCTTTAACTAAAAAAAATAAAAATAAAAATAATAGAGAAAATGATATTTATTATAAAAATGAAGTAAAAATTAGTGAGTCAGATAATGAACTTGAAAATGATTTGCCATTAGAAGATTTAAAGTTTAATGGATATGATGAAGAACTACCAAATTATAAAAATGTTTAGAATTAGTTTTTTTTTGAATTCTTTTTTGTATTAATTTTTACATATATCAAATAAATCAAATTTTATATCTAAATAAATTTTTTAATCGAATTATTGTATCCCTGAGTATGATACATTTTTTTAAAAATAAAATTTAAAACTTTAGTGTTTTGTATCTGAGGTATAAAGCATTTTTTGTCATTAAAAATACCAGAAGGGTATAATACTCAGGAGGGTACTTTAGTTGACCATTTACGGTAAATCTGAATTATAAAAATTATCAGATTTCAGAATAAGCACTAAATAAGCAATCAGACTTTAAAAACCAATCAGATTAATGTATAAGCTTAATTTAAGCCAACTTATAACCAATCCTATTTTGTAGCAAAATATTGAATTAATATAAAGAATTTAGTATAGAATTACTGACAAGACATTATGCTCATTATGTAAGTTAGATTATAATGATAAAGAAAGAAAGATAGATATAAAAATGGATTCTATTTTATTAAAAGCAAATAATGTGAAATTATTTATTTGCTCTTCATTATTTATAAGACTAATTCACATCAACTTTAACTAAATTAAATTGATTGTAATTACATAAAAAAATAATATAAGTAAGTCTGATAAAGTATTAATCCCATGACAATTATTAAAAGCTGTGATAATGTTAGCAGAATCTCAGACCTTTGATTTCAAGCCTATCACTTTCAAAGCTAAACCTTATCCAGAATTAATTGAGTTAATTATTAAATCTGTGCTAGAATATTTCACATACTTAAAATTTCAAAACAGTTTTAAGGAATTGATAATTATAATTTTATATTTGCTCAGCTATAAGACTCATCATGCCTTATTTGTAATAAAAAACATAGGAATTATAGATTACATGGTGAATAGTATAAAAATGGAACAGAATATTATCTTACCTGCAACTATTTAAACAATAAACTCATATTTGTGATTATAGAATAGTTTGAAATAGATCATATGAAATCAATCATCTGAAATGTGCAATATAATATTAGGAAAATGATATTCTTTTTATTCATAGTTTAGTTATAATTATCAATATTGAGATTTTTTGTGATCAAGCTGTGCAATATAAGATTTTAGCATTGTTTGTCATCAGGACGGATTATCATTATTTACATAATAATATTCTGCATAATATAATTATAGAGATTGAGAAATTGTATTTGCATCTCAATAAATATGCAATATAAAATATTTGGAAAACTATTGTGTAAGAAAAAATTAACTGTAATATTTTGTACATGTGTAATATTCTTGAACTTTTCTGCAGATACTCATGTAATAATAATAATAAAAAAAGATGCTTTCTTAATCCAAGGGTATGATTCCATATGGTTAGCGATCAAGATTTTTATTATATCTTTGAGCAAATTCGTTGATCTGATTTTCTGTGATACTATTATAATTTTCTGAAGATTTATTTCAAATTCAATTCTTTGACCACTACAAATCATATAAAAAGAAGATAAGACAATTAGTAAACCCTTTTATCTGTCTTATATAAATATAAGTAAAAATCAAGTGAACTAATAAAATCTAATCAAACTTACTAATATTTATAATGTTAATATTTATAATCAAATAAATGAGATTATCTATAAAGTAATAATAAGTATATTGGCTTTATTGTTTGGCTTCTTGAAACATATGATTATAATGTTAATTAATCTTGCTGCCTTTATAGATATTTCAAAATAAAAGACTTATTATAATTACACAGTAAAAATTGTGACTTTGCTTGATATCAATCACATGCTTTATATTAAATGTCTGGCACAGTAAATCAAATAACTTCTATGCTATGATTTACGTAATATCATACTTTTGATATAAAAACTATTAAGCAACATTTTTTTCAAATATTTGACACTAGAATATTACAAAAATGAAATATAATAAGAGCGAATTATTAGTGTATTGTATTGTTTATTTTTTATCAAAAATCATGGAAATATACTTATTTATTCTTTGATACTATAGGTTCGAAATTAATTTATCACAGAATAGTTCTTATAAAACTTAATATCTATATGGATGTGAGTGAAAAGGGTGATATGTGTTACCATAATATTTAGTGAGAAATACCTATTTTCCCTAAGTAAAATATCTCTATAAAGCAAGAATCAGAATACAATTATTTTACTGAGATGGAACCTTCTGAGCGGCTTTTTAGAATAGAAATCTAAAATTACTTATCCTATATATAGAAAGTGCATTCAAATCTTTTTTTCAAAATATTGCAAAAGATAAAAAAAACTAATACACAAAGTGCGCAAATTAGAGTGAAAAAGCTCTGTTATAGTTTAGTTAAAGTTCTAAAATCTGCAAAGTTCTAACATGTAAATGGATTAACTTTATTTTTATCAAGGTCCCGTAATTTATTTAGGATTGATATTAGGACTAAGTCTGGACTTATGTAGATTATTATGAATATTAAAATTTGCGATACTAAAATATAGATTATTAACCGCAATTTATTACCAGTTTATAAACAAAGCTAAGTTTTAAAACAAAAAAAATTTTTTTTATTTAACAGTTTTAATCAAATCAATACTTTGCTACATAGATATTTATACACCTATATTATTATTTTTCTCTCCTACTCCTCTTTCAAGCCAGCTTTTTAAACATAATAATGCATGAGATGTCTTTGAACACAATCTGTTTCTAGTACGAGTTATAGTATTACATGCAACAGAAAATGCTTGTTCACATGCAACACTTGTAGCCTAAATAGATAAATAGTCTCTTAATACTGAAAACTCTTGAAAATGAGCTTGCTACTATAGTAAAAGTTCAACATTGTCATCATATGATATCGATCAAATTCTTTATAAATTCCAGATGTTTTTTCAGTTATTAAAGTAGTACTAATAATATTATTTGTATTTTCTAATTATCTTTTCTTTAATTGATGAAAATATTTCAAGTACTTATTTTTTTACTATTATTATGATTGATTATGGATGTTATTTGAGATTGTGGTATATGATATTCAGCAAAATGACTTTTTACTATATTAATTATATTTGTTGATTCTTCTTCTATAGCAAATAAAGTAAGTTTTAAACGTAGATCTAATACTGTAGCTATTATAATAGATGAATCTATTATTTTCCAATACTAATTGATTTTTTGAAGTATTGATGATGCTAACTCATTCTGACTAAAATCTAATTTTCTAATATAATCGTTTAGATATTATTAAATTCCAAGAAATAAAAATCTAACATCAGAAATAGTAGGATAGGAAGAAGCCAAAAGCAAGACTGTTGCTTTTTTTAATAGTTCAAGTAAAGTAAGAATATCCTATTTATTTTATAAAATATATTAATTTTTTTTTTAAAAATAATAATAATAAAAACTAGCTTATTTACATTTATTTTTATCCATCCTTGTGTATTTGGTATCAAATTTCTAATATTCTGATCTATTGCAGTTAACATTTCAATAAAGTATAACATTTTTTGAAATTTTATAATCATATAGTAAGTACTATTCTATCTAGTTTTGATATTTAATTGTAGTTTATAATATTGTAAGTTTTCTACTAAACATAATTCTCGTAATCTATCATATCTTTAAGATGAATTTTTAATTTTTTATTAGTTTATAGATTTTGATAATTTCATTATCAATGATTTCAATTCCTTGTTATGCTATTAAATTTAAAATATGTGCTGAACATCTATAATGCTAAAAAGATTAATTATCAAGTTCATATGCAAGTTCTTTTACTATTATTTTTCCACAAATTAATATTACTGATTCATTATCAGTAGTTAAAGCTAAGTTTTTTCAAGAATGTTAAATTCTGCCAAAACAGATTTTATTGTACTTATTATATTAATACCAGTATGATGAATAGTAAAAGAAATAATATTTAATAAAAAGTATTGCAACTTCTAATTATTATCAATATAGTGGATTGTTAAGCTAAAATATGTATCATTATTAAATATTGAGGTTTACATATTTGCTATTAATAATAGTTTACCTAAAATTGCATTTAAATCATATTATATATTATCGCATTTTTTTTTAAAATGATTCATTACTAAATTTTAATAGTTGTTTTATTTGAAACTTGATATTGAGAATCAAAGGTATTAATCATTTTTATAAATTAAAGATATTCAACTGATTGAAAAGGCTATGCATCACAAATTATCCACTCAGTTATTACAATATCACATTCTTTTTTTTCTTTATTAGGCCAAGGATGCTAACTTTAAAATATTAATGAAATTATTATATAATATAACAGAAATATAATAAAATATAATAATAAATAATCAGAATTATAAGTAATTTTTAAACTTTTATTACTATAACAATATATTGGTAACCGAAAAGAACCATTAATTAAAAAGTTTATTCAAATAGTATTAAAGCTCAAAACTTGCATTAAATTTAATAATTTATTTCAAATATATTACATGATTAATATCTAATACTATTAAAAATTATTAATTAAGACATGTCTTTGCATAATAACCTATTTGTTTACATTTACTACATTTCCTTCCATATATACTTGTAGTTTTCTGATTACTTTCATTATCATCAACAGTATAAGTATTAGTACTCTCATTTAATACTTGTTTACCTTTAGATTTAGTAATTTTAATAGGCTTTCCTTTATGTTGTGTAATAAAGGATTTTTTACATCTAATAATGAACTTTTAGATTCAATAGATTTTATTTTTGATTGAAAATCTTATAATAAGTTATTTAATGTAATTTGTTGTATTAATAGACTGTATGAATCATTTGAATCATTTATACAAAAGATTTAAATAAGTTTAATTTGAAAGCCATTTTGTAAAGTATTTGGATCTTTGTACTAGCGAAAAAAAATAAGATTAATATGAAATATTGCTAAATCTGAATAACACAATAGGATTCTGGGGGTTTGAGGACAGAATGTCTGTACTCCCAGAATCCATTGTGTGTCTGTGGGAGATATAAAATCAATATCATTTTTTTTATGATTTTTATTATATTAGAAAGGCTTCTAAAAGCTCTAGAATCTTAATTTCTATATCATTTTTCAGTTATATTTATTAAGTCTAACTAAATAATGTGTATCAGGAATTGATTCTGCGTGATTTCTTTATTAAATTGTATATTAATTATTTAAGTCTAATGAAAATAAGTCTAATGGTCCTTATTACCTCATAAATAAGTCTAACCAAAATAAGTCTAATGGTTTTGTCCTAACTTTTCCTTAATCAAGAATTGCTTCTACAAGGATTTACGCATTAATTAGCATATTGAAAAAATCATGTGACCTTTTAAATCTAACGAATTTTACTATAGACAAGAATGGCTTCTATACAAGCTAGCTCATTAAATTGCATAATCTTTAAATAAATCTAACAAGAATTTTGTCCCAACTTTTCCTTATGATTTATAACATTATGTATCTGTGGGAGATATAAAATCAATATCAGTTTTTAAGTTATATTTATTAAGTTTAACGAAAAAATAAGTCTAACAAGAATTTTGTCCTAACTTTCCTTAATCAAGAACGGGTTCAATGTAGGCTAGCATAGAATTTGCCAACATAAATTCTTTCTTGTCAAAGTCTATTATAGTGTCGGGCAATATAATAACCTCTAACATGTAGTGAACATCGTCTATAAGCAGCGGCTGTAGCTTTCCGCAATCAGAATAAGGTATACGTTTTTTAGCCTTCCAATGGAATCAATATCCTTCAAGCCTAGTACTAGCATTCCCACAAGCCTTTTCAGTATCACAGAGAAATGGGCGAGAATATTCACTGATTATCCTACTTTTTATTACTAGATTTGAAAAGATTAATTAATAATTAGTTAATGCTTCAGTTTTGCAATAGCTAAAACTGCTTGGAAAGCTTGTAAATACTTATCTTCAGTAGGGTTTCTATGATCAAAAAGTGATAGGTATATAAGAAATAAATAATTAAAGAAAAAATTATATAAGCAAGTAATAGCGCAACGGTTATAATTAACACCATGGTTAGAAAAACAAGAAGTGATAAAAAAGATACAATCTGTAAACATTGTGGTCATGAATACTCAACACCCCAAAAACTTCGTGAGCATCTTAAGCGAAAAAATCTATGCAAACCATTACAAAAGCAAAAGAAAGTAGCTTCTATTCAAACGCCAATTCAGGTGCCTATTCAAAAAGCTATTCAAGCTTCCGAAATTAAAGCACAGGTAGAAAGCTCTAGTGTAAATATGAGTAACAAGGAGAAGCTACATGTAATAATCCCAAATCTAGTTTCTAAGCTAGAACCTGAAAAGGAAGTTCCAGTACTTGGTGTCAACTACATCACAGAAGAGGAGGCAAAGAACTGGGTCAATCTAAATGCACATAAACCCAGAGAGCGAATTAAGACATGGGGAGCAAGATTACAAAAACGTTAGAAAAAATTAGATCTGGGTGTTGAGCCATATAAGGCAAATGATCTAGATGGTTGTAAGACCCTTTTCCATGATCTTGAACTAAATGATCCAGAAGCAATTTGTTTACTGACATTAAAAGAGTTAGAGTCTGAAGGCGGTTCTAGACCTAAAATACAATCATTTAGGAAAGGTAATAAATCTAAGAATTTGATCAATAAAGAATTTGAGCACTTAGGAGAAATTAAGAGGTATGAAAGATCCGAAAAGGATTTAGAATTTAGGGAACAAGAAGAATTGGAAACTGTGATTAAAAGAAGAGCTATAGCCTACATCGTGCAAAAGTTCCTAAATCCCATCCAGATAATGGAAATGATATACGAAAAATGTTAGAAAGCTGAAGAAAACAGTTTAAAGAAATACTTGAAAAGGAATTCGATAAGTGTGGACAATTTAAGTTCACCTTATGTTCCCTTACTAAATTTCTTATAAATGATAAACCTGGAAATGAAAAACAGGGAAAAAAAATTCACGAACTGACTGGCTTAGAAATAAGCAAATTATAGTTTATAATAGAGATGAAATAGATGATTATTTAAGCAATGCTTTTGAACAAATCCTATACCAAGTGGAGGAAAGAGAAGGTAAGTCTAATGCTTAAGTATCCATTGAGGGGGTAATTGTGCATCTTTTACAATTTGAAGTTCTTCTCTTACAAATGAGCATCTAGGACCATTGTAAAGCTTATATAGAACAGGTTGGTTTTTTTTTTATCAAATAAGAATCAATTGTAAAAACTTTGGGAGACCAATTGCAATCAGTTGCCCTTCTTCTACTACCTTCTAATTCGCCAGGTTCTAAAAGATGACAAACTTCAGTATAACTAGATAAAAGGGATTCATTATAACCAACTGGTCTTCTATATTTGACAGAAGGTCTAGCTATTATTTTTTTTACCTTTTAATGCCTTTTTTACAGCTTTGTTAGGAGACATAGCTATTAACTGCGTAGGAGAATTATTGAATATATCATCAAAAAGCTTAATCATATATATGCTTTAGCGTTTTTAACCCAAGATGAGAAAGAACCTGAAGATTTTGAAGAAGAATATATAGATGAGAAAGAAGTTGGTGAGGAGGAAGAAGAGGAAATAGAAGAAGATGATAAATATATTGAATATGTTGAATATGTTGATGAAAATGATGACGAACCTCAAAATTGCTATGCATCAAAAAAAAAGTGGAGTGAAGTGGAGTACCAATGAAAAAGAGGCCAAAAGAAGGAGCAACCAAGAAGTCTCCTACTTCCAAGTCTCGTAAAAAAGCAGAACCCTCAGCATCTATAACCGTAGATTATGTTTTTCTAATAACCTTAAAATCTATATTATCATCAGTTGTACAACATATTTCTAAAGAAATTCTTAAGAAAGGCTCTCAATATATTAATACAATATACCCTAAATTGAAAGATCAGATTCTGAATACGGTGATACCATATGAAGTCAATCCTACTACGTCACAAAAGATTGACGAATGATCAACGTTATTAACATCGTTAACATTTTTAACTTAGTTAACATTTTTATTTTAT
>CAJVPP010003008.1:0-12861 GCA_910592005.1 Funneliformis mosseae
TTTAAATTTTATTTTTTTAAAATTTTGAAAGATTTTTAAGTGTTACAATTTTATTGTTGAGTATAGACTTCCGGCACTATATGAAAAATGTTTTTTACATCAGTCAATCATGCCGATCTATTATTAGGATAAATCATATTTTAGGGGTTTTTTTTTCTTATTATACAAGGATAAACTAAAACTGTTGAGTAAACATTACTATAAAATTTTCAAAATTTTATGGAGACCTTTCGATGAGTAAATGATTTATTAGAATCTGGCAGAATAGATTAGACCTATGTTTTTCTTTCTCACTCTCTGTAATGCATATTTTATTTAAAAAATTGCATATAAGTATAGTAAATTCCCTGATGTTTGATATATAGTATTATTCATTCTTCACCCCACCAATTTTTCAAACTTTCTGAGGTTAACTCCATTAGGCCACTCGCTTTACTAGATAGTTTATACATTATTTCTTGGCGTTTTATCAATCCATCCTAAGCGAGCACAAAATATTAGTAAATTTGGTAGAATCAGATTCACATATTGTCTAAATATACCACAAAATACGATATAAGCTCAAACACTCTCATGTACTCTCCTACAGAATGCAACGCAAATGGAAAAACAGCACTTCAAATCTCAACTGCCTTTAAGACCTGGGTTTATAGAGAGATATTTCAATGAGTGTTATACGATCCTCTGTAAGAAAAAATATTTAATATTAATACACTATTGATATGTTTTACAAGTGATTCACATACCGATTATCTGCATATTATATGTTTTCAGTTTCATTGCTATCTCAATACTAGCATCGAGATACTTTCAAAAGCAGACGTAAAGAATATCTGCACCTGTATCAATTATTTTCTTTGAGTCGCCAAGTGTATGCTTACGATTTTGTTGCAATAGACCACTAAAAGACTTCATATTCATGACATCAATATTGTATATGAGGTCTATCCTGAGAGCATCAGCTCTCTTGATCATTAATTCTCCAGTAGGATCATCGACAAACTTCACGGTCGATATAATTTTCTTTTCTATCCTATAGCATATATAAATTTGGTACTTATATTATTATAACATCGAAATAATCCAGAAGCTTACTAGTACATTGTGACGTTAACAAATATGTATTCAACTAATTTGAATAGCATTATCACCTTTTCTACCAAAAATTTTCTCTCAGAATTGTGCCTAGGGAGGCTATGATTTTGACAATGTTTTATCATCATAAAGCTGAAGATAAGAACAGCGTCAAACGTAAGAAAGATATATTACATTATAAATGATAATAAAGAAGGATTGATATTCACAATTCCTTTAACATTATCTCAAATATATCTTGTAGTTTTTGTTTACAGTTTGTTAAGTCTTGAAGTAGCTGTAAAAGATGTTCGGATAGCTCTTTTCTATCGAACAACTAGTATGTAAATATCAGATTAGCAAGATACTGTATATCGTACTCACTATTGAATACATACTGACAACATTTTTTGTAGCCATTCTGAAAGCATCTTTTCTAAGCTAGTTAATTGTTTTTATTCTTTCTCGTGATATTCAATTTCGTTAACTATATTCAAGAATTTTTCAGCAACAACCTTTTTTTAGGGATTTCATTCTTAGAATAATTTTTAGAATTATTGTATCAAATATTTCAAAAGTAAAAATCAGCTTATTTGGAGTTGAAAGCTATTCCATTCTTCTTTTTTTCATTTGACGTCCAAAATCTGAAAAATTGTTCCCTGATATTCCCTTTATTGTTTATATCATCATTAGCCTTAAAAATCTTACTTAAATCTTTTGTAATTGTAATATACTTACCATCTCACTTTCCTTATTGACATCATCCTTGATTAGACAATGCTTTCGTAAGCTCATTGTTAGCCTTAAAATTGTACTGAAATTAAAAAGAAATGATGCATCTCAATACCTGCAGAAAATTTCTGTCATAATTTAGAAAGGGATTTTCGTCATCTTTGTCAATTGGGGCTAAACCAGCATAAGAATTAGAGTTATTCCATACTAGTAAATTAACTTTTAATAATTGACTTACTCTTATTTTATAATCAACAAGTTTTTCAACACAGTTATTCGTAACTTGGTCAAGCATACTATGCGCTTTAATCATTTCTACAGCCTGATTCACCTTGCCAAGGACTGCTTTGTTTTTCCAAAGGTTTCTGATTGATTTGATATTCTTCTTGCTAATGTAAAGGAAAGAGGAAAGGTATTAGCAACATGATTTGAATGCAAGGAAACGTAGAGCAAAAATATTAGTAAAAAGTAAGTGAAGAATCTCCGCTTGCTCACCCTTTCCAATCTGCAATCAGTAAAAGGTAGCAAGTGATTGGGTAGAATGTGGCTATCAATCTCTTAAGATGCACTTATGAGAAGATCTCCCAATTCAGCAAGTTTGCATGAGACGCACTCGGCAGAGATTTGCAAAGCAATTTTCCATTTTATGTGATTTGAAACAACTTACCTTTTTATTATTCAGGAGGCAATGAGCATACATAATATGTTCTTAAGTGGATGATTTATTAAGAAGAACTCTATTTAAATATTTGTAAATATTTGGTGGGCTATTTTTTGCTATATGCTAGCGACATTTGATATTGCCCATAAATCAAAGTCCAATGATTAGGATCAGTATTAAAAGAATCAAAATGCTTATTGTACCTTTTGCTTATAAAAACAGTCAGCATTTAAATAGACATATGAAACAAGAGCATTTTAAGTTGAGATAAACCTATTATTTAGAATAATGTAGCAAGAGAAGATTTGTTTATTTATCACAAGCGACAAAATAAAAAGTGAGACGTGATAAAGGGAGATTTTCTTCAAATTGGTTTAAAATATTGATCAGAACATTTCTATAATAAGTGCAATCAGCAAAAGGTTGGTCAATAACAGAGACGATATCAAATCGTGAATTTTTAAAATACATCATAGTAAGTGATTCTGGACTTAAATTTTGCCTATCATCATCTAAAATTTTATTATACGTGGAAAAACTCTTTTTTACCACATAAGAAGAGATTGGCAACCATATATAATTACGTGCTATTTTTTCTAGAAGAAAAAGTTATAATGTAACTTTATCCCAAAATTCGTCTAGTTCAGAAAATTCAATAAGATTAAATTGACTATTCCTGAATAAGATATACTGATGGATTAACTAATTCTCTAATAATTTGATAGAAATAGATATCTCAATTAGCAGTTGTTAAAGATAAATATCGTGAATCAAAAACTTGAACAGCCTTAAATAATGAACGTGTAAGATGTTATAATATATAATCAAGTTTTTTTGAAATACTAGACAAAATGATGATAAAGGAAAATTTAATCTTTATAATATTGTATATATAGTTAGTCCAAAATTATTTAATGTTTTTCTTATAATTATTATTCATGCTTCGAGTTGTTGTAATCAACTACAAATTACTGTGCATTATCCTGAATAAATGCTAAATAAATTTCTATTTATCCATTAGATTATTGATCTATAAAGGCGGAATTTATTTTTTTCAATTGTTGGTGTTGAATTTTCTTTGTTTTTTTTCTTCATTATAAAATCCACGAATATAATCTAAATTTTGATATACATAAAATGTCATACAAAACCAGATATTTCATTTTGCTGTATTAAATAGAGGTATACTTTTTGCATTAGGTACTCCCTGATGTCAAAGATAAATATATAGCATATTTTTTAGCTTTTACTATAGACAAAAGTTTGTTTAACATTTGCAAGTAATTGATGTACATCTTGAAAATAATTAATTTACACCTATGCTTTCTAAAACATATAAATTGTAAAAATACTTAATAATATACTTAAATAAATATGAATATAAAATATATTAATTCAATGAGATTTAATATGTGTGCTAAATATAGCAAATGAATTAATTAAGGCATTAATGGTTTAATACATTGCGATAATACTTTTTTATATAAGATGCTAAATTTGATGTCATTAATTTTGGTATATCAAAAGAAATTTCTTATAAAACTAAAATTTGAATTATAAGTTGTCTAATTATACAAATCTGTAGTTTTATCTATAATAATTGAAACTCATTTACTATGAAAATATTCTTTAAGTTGATTAATATGATTTTTGGTAAATATTCATAACGCAAAGTATCTAATTTTGAAATAAATTCTCCTTTATTACAATCTTTATATAGCCAACTTTGAAGTTTATCTACCTTTTCTAACAAAATATCAGCTTTTACAAATGTATCTACTAAATTATATATAATAGTTTTTTTATTTCAGATGTATCAATAATAGTTTGAATAGTTGGTTATTTTTTATTTGTTATTCATTTTTTTCTTTTTATTACGAAGGTGTGTTTTAAAATCTATATGAGAAGTAATTGTATTTTTGTTTGAAAATTAATACTATGATTACAAAAATGTCACATAAGTTTTCTATTATTCACAAAAAAATCTTCAGAAATTTTCGTATATACAATAAACAGTAACTATAATAAAAGGTAGCATTTTGATTAAAATTTTAAGGATAAAAAAAATTGAAATTTTATTATTACTGAAAATTGAAGGAAAAAAAAGAATAGAAATTATACAAAAATTTAAATATTTTTCCATTATTTTTATAACAATTATCATATATATAAATTGTCTTTTTACTCAAAAGATTTTAAATTAATTTCTTTTACTGATTTATGATTATTATTAGTTAATTGTTATGTATTATAAAAATTTATCA
This sequence comes from Funneliformis mosseae, assembly GCA_910592005.1. Lineage (NCBI taxonomy): Eukaryota > Fungi > Glomeromycota > Glomeromycetes > Glomerales > Glomeraceae > Funneliformis > Funneliformis mosseae. The sequence goes on from CAJVPP010003008.1 coordinate 4,732, forward strand.
AAAATTCAAAAAATTCCATTTTATTTCATTATACAGCAAAAATTCTGATTTATTTATTTATTATAAAAATAGAATTTTTCTGAGTCTTTGACCAATAATAAAATAATAAATATGATCACATAATATAGATCATATACATATAATACATATAACAAATCAGATTTACATAATCAAATTAAAATTTTGATCAGCTTATTTGATTATCCAATAAAATTATTTGAAATAATATATTAATAAAATATTAAAAATTTATTGATATCATTTTTTTATTAAATTTAATTTGATTTTTTAAATTCTAATAAATTAATTAATTTTAAAAAATAATAATTAGAAGTTAAAGAAGATGAAAATAATTCTTTTTAAATCAAGTTTTTTATTAAATTCTTATTATTTAAAGCTATGTATTTATAATTGTAATGCTAAATTTAAGAGTAATGATACTTAATTATTTTTAATATAATAATATAAAATTTGAAAAAATTATAAAAATGGATTCTTAAAGTTTTCAAAATTTAACAACCAAATTGAAACACATTTAATTTTTCATTCATTTAATAATAAATAATAGCTTTAATTTAATTATAATTAGCTATTTTTTTTAAGAAAGTTAAGTTCAAAAAATATTATTTTTAGTATATGCTTTTGATTTAATATTTTTAAAGAACACTATTTATTTATATTATAAGAGAATTAATTTTTTATTAAAAAATAAGCTGCTAATCTATTATAAAACAATAGAATTAAATAAGATCTCAAACAATATATAAATATAGAAGAGTGATCTAAAATTGAAAATTTTTATTTAGAAAAATTGGTAAATAGCATACTAAGTAGAGTTGAAGCTATAATTAAAGTAAAGGAAATCTTACAATATATTAATATCAGATTTAGAAAGTTCATAATTTAAGAATTTTGGCAATATAAATTTTTTTAATAATATAAATAAAGTTTTTAGTAAATTCAATTTAAAATTTATTAATTTTTTTTTGAAAATGCTAATTTTTGTGATAGTTGAAGGCTTTTGATAAGAAAGTATACATTAATTTTTTATTTTTTAATTTTTAAAAATAATTTATTATCTTTATTATCTAATAATTACAAAAATATAAAATTTAATTTATTGGATTCATTATATTAAATCCTATTAAATAGTAGTAATTATGTTTTTAAAATTGATAGATAGCAAGATATATGAGTTTAAAATTTTAATATATTAAAATATTTAAAAATAATTAAAAATAATTATAATTAATAAGTAAAATTGCCTATAAATTTGTAGGTAAAATAATTGAAGGGATAATAAATATATATAATACACTTATAAAATTTTTGTAAAAAAAAAGAAATTCTAAAATTTTTTTTATAATTATTTAATTAAAAATCTTTGATTTATAAACTAATATTATTTTTTAGAGGAAATTTATATATCTCATATATCATCATACTCTTCTTCTTATTTTTACTAATTACTATACCATTCTGAAATTAAGCAATCTTTTTTTGCTATAAGGTTACTTAATTTTAGGTACTTTTTCTTTTGTAAAAAAAGAAAACAAAAAAAATTACGCATTTACTGTAAATTTTTTATGCATGATAAATATTTTGTTATCATATTACGCAAAATAATTATTTATATAATGTAATATAATATTACAATCAATAATCACACACAATCAATCACAAACTTATTTTTAAACTTATTTTAAAATTTAATATATTGTCACAAAAAAACTCTTTCCGCTGATTCCCAATTTCAATATGACCGGAAAAAAAAACGGAAACAATAATAACAATAACAAGTCTACCAAGACTCGCTCTTCTTCTCCCAACAATGACCAACAACAACGACCCGCTAAAAAACAGTTTATTGAGCCTCCTCAACCAACAGAAGCTTCGTCTTCGAAAGATATTTCAGGAAATATCGCGTCCTTCGACATGGAACTTGATACAACTGCTCGCCCACTTAGCAACAAAGGAAAGGAACCTGAAACCTCCTCGCCCTCCCAAAATACCCCGATAGATGTTGACCAAGCTTTTGATGCCACTGAAAATGGCCTTATTAACGATAATAACAAAGCAAGTGGTATTCACCTTGAAAGAGAAACGGACGCTCCAATTTTCTTTGCCTACTGCGCCGCAGAACGTTTCTTCCCAGCCAAAACTAATCGAGAAAAACAGAACGAGGCATGTGACCTTTTCGCATCACATTACGCCTCTTTCATTGGTGCATCAGTATGCACTCACCCCGACGACCCCAACAAAAAAATTGTCCGAATTGGATTTACCTCGTACACTGAAGCCAATCATGCAGTTACTCTTAAGATTCCTTGTTTGGATAACGACACGTTTCTCCCCCTGATCACCAAACCAGCCGCAAAATATATTCCAAATTTGTCGATCAGAGTAACAGAGATCCCGATCTCCACTACAGAATCAAACTTGAGATCTACATTCTCCTTTTTCGGAAAGATCACCAAATGTACTATGTCTACCAAAAATTTATGGCAACAAGCAACGATTACCTTTGAAGAAAGACAGACATGACCACCCTAAATAAACTTAATAGTTACTTCGTCCTAAAAGACCTTGTTCGAGTTCATCCTTGCACAATGTCAAATGAAGATGTCCGAAAAAAATCTCAATTTTCCCTTAAACTCACGAACTTACCCCTTGACACCAACGGCCGTCATCTTATCTTGATCGGCAATGCTATTGAGGCCATTGCTTGGGTCATTCCCAAATCACGCGCTAACTATCGCAACCTGCAATATGCTATCTTCTACTTTAAAGACAAAGAAACGATGGAGACTGCTAAAAATGGAGAAACCTTCTTTCTTGATAGAAAAAGATTAATCTGGGCTGACCCGAACTCAAAATTATGTTTTATCTGCCAAACTCCTGGTCACCAGTCGCAAAATTGTCGAAAGAAAAGATCATCTCCTGAAGACCGCCAAACATAACAACTTTACCAAAGATTCCAACCGGCACAATTTCGCAATTATCGGGCCCCTATCATCAACCCCAAACCGTCTGATCCTAACAAATCAGCATCAAACACAAAGAATCAATCTACCAAAGATCTACTAAAAAGAAACAATGATCCAAAGAGCCCAAATACCAATCCAAAACCTGTAATTAATACTCCCAAACAACCTACTAACAAACCAAATCCTCCTCTTACCTTTCAATCTAACAAACCCAAGCAACCCTTTAACAATAAAGGCGAAGAAACCTTAGATGCAAGTATCCATGCTCACAATTCTTGGGCGGACGACTACGAAAACAATTATAGTTACCGCAGTTCTAAAGACAACAATGGTCAAAATGAGCAACCTGATATGCTCATTAAAATCTCAAACTAACTTGAAACCATCGCAGACCAATTAGCCAAGATGGATCGCGATATACACTGCACTATTGAACGAGTACAAGCCATCGAAGCAGTGCTTAATATTGATACGCTTTTACCCCACCAGGCTGAACTACTAAATAAACACTTTAATGAAGATGGCATGGAGACCGAAGATGTACATGAGTTTGTAGTTGGCCCTAATATCAAAGATAACTTAGTAAAAAAACAAGCCGCCGAAATCGCTTACCTTAAAGAAGAAAACGCCCTATTAAAAACCAACTTAGAAGACAACTTTTCCAAATTGAATAACGCAAGTTTGGCCATCGCGAACATGCAACGTCTTCTCCAAACTCAACTCAAAATCGACTCCAATGCATTTATTGATATAGCTGAGGTGACTCCACCCTCTAGCTATACCAAAAATGTAAACGGAGTTTTCGCCCCACTATCACCTAAATATCTTTAATGATCAGTACAACAATAGATGATAATAGAGCTAGTCCGGATAGCTCAAATAACACAGATACTATTTTCAATCCCAATAACAATTTAGACCGCCTTTCGCCTAATACTTTCCCTCGTATTAATATCGCAACACATAATGTTCGTTCCTTTCTCCAATCTCACAAACAACAAGCGCTTATTAACCACTACAACTTCGACAAATTGGACATTATCGGCATTCAAGAGACAAATTTTAAATCGAACAACGATATCCTAAATTTTAATATCACGAACTCGTCACAATACATTTCTTTTTTTAACTTCGAAGATACTCAAACATCTGGTACAGGTGTTGGACTTTTAATTAACAAACGGCTTGCCGATCATATTTACAAACATAATGGAAAATATGGTCGCATAATCTATGTAGACTTTCAATTTCGTAATAAGTTTCGTATTCGCCTTATCAACTGTTACATTTCGAGCTCGAATAAAATCCTGAGAAAACAAACATACAACGATACTATCAAGCTGATCGCTGGAGCAAAAAGCCTGAATATGGAAATCATTTTACTAGGAGACTTTAACGCAGTGCCTAATAGATCCAACAATATGTCTCATGCTAACTTGTTCTTTGCACAGTTAGACGAATTACAACTATTTAATGTTTTTGACCTAATCCATAACAATGCAAATCAATTTTTTCCCTCCTTTTTCTACTTGGCCAAATACCAACCAACGAGAATTGATCATATTTTTTGTTCCTCGCTTTTAGCTGCAGGTATTAACTTCATGGATACGACTGCAGTCGACCCACATGTCTCAGACCATTCGATAGTTTTTACCAACGTAAGCATCGCTGAAATCAACGTATCAGCTAAAAACAAAAACAAAATTAAGAAGAAATCTTACCAATACGACCAAATGGATGACAAATCTTGGAATAACTTCTCTAAAAAAGTTGACGCTTACGTTAATAGCTGCCAACTATCCAATCTTTCTTTAGAAAGACTAAGATCTAAAAATGCTTTGAATTTCTTTTGGGATCTTGTCCAAGGATGCATCATCAAAGCCGCAGACAAATGTATACCCATACGACATTCCTCAGCTCATTCAAAAGACTTACGTCCTCGTCTTTTGAAAAACATGTATAAACAATTAATTGCCATCCAGAAATTACAACGTCTCACCAAACAAGGCCTCCGTACCTATACTGTTCTGACAAATTGGATGACTATCTACCAACAAGCATTTCCACTGATCTCACATTATAATATTCCATGGCCTACCGTTACCTTACCAACAATACAACTCTTAAATAATGCCCAACCATTCCTTTCCGATTTATACAAAGTTCACATGATCGCGATTAAACTTGAGGAAGATAAACACAAATCCAAACAAATTAAAGCTGCGCTAAAACATCGCTGTGATAACTTCCATGATGACCAGGCTAGAATGTTTGATTCCATTCTTGGTAGGAAACGTCAAACCATAGTTCTTGATAGATGTCTAGACAATTCGTCTAATGACTTAGGACTATTAACAACGGCCGATGAAGTCAAATGGGAAACCAACCGTCATTTTCAACAAACCACAGGTACACATCATCACTTCGTTGAGCTCACTGACGATTGGAAACCTTGGTATGAACCACTCTCCTCCATCAATAAATTGATATATGATCACCTTATGGAACCACCAAAAGAAGATGAATGGTATCAACTCCTCAAATCGCTACCCAATGACAAAGCGTCCGGCCCTTCTAAAGTCTCAAACAAAATGCTTAAACATCTAGGTCCTAAAATGAACAAAATATTCTGGTTATTAGCTTGCGCTTGCTTAACATTGTCCTGCATACCTGATCGTTGGAACCTGGCATTTGTGTATCCCATCCCCAAACCAAAACCCTGGGAATACAACCTCAATAACACGCGCCCTATAACTTTGTTAGAATGCCCACGTAAAGTTTTAATCAAATTAATTAATAAACGCTTGTTAGAAACGTTGTCCAAGAAAAACGTCCTGAAAGGTCATAACTTTGCCGGTCTGCCCTTCCGCTCTACATTTGAACCTATTCATATCATGGATAACATCAAATACGATCGACTTTCGAATAATGAAAAAAATCTTTGGATCCTTTTTCAGGACATGTCTAAGGCCTATGATCGCGTAAACTTAGCCATGCTCCTGCGTGCACTTAATCGTCTTAAACTCCCTAACGCATTTCTGAAATTTATCGCCTCACTTTTTTCAAACCATCGTAATCAGATTTTTACCGCGTACGGTAATACTGACTTATATCATGTTTTTTCAGGAATCAATCAAGGAGAGATCATCTCTCCAATTTTGTGGTGTATTTATTATAATCCCCTACTATGCCGCATCCAAAATACTTCACTTAGTTATAACTTAACGGCAGAATGGCGTCCTAATATCAATCTCCTAACTGAATCCTCAATGTCAACCAACATTTCCACATTAGCATATATGGATGACACGCTTTGGATTAGCAAATCCAAAGAAGAATTAGAATCAATCCTCTCCATAGCAGATGATTTCTATCAACTTAACAGCATACTCGTCAATTGGGATAAATCTGTCTTTCTCACCTCAATTCCTATCGCCCAACCGGTACACTTCAAACTCTCCCATAACGACGAATGGATCAAACCTTTAGACTCAAAGACATCTACACGATATTTAGGCATTTGGATCTCACTGATTCCTAATAGTTCTTTTATACGCCAACAAGTCCATAATGAAGTAGCAGCCGCTGCTGCTACTATGAAAAACAAATATATCACTGACAAACAACTTAAAATTGTTTTTAATTCAGTCATATTACCACAAATTTTATATCGTTCACAGTTAACTTTTCTCGATTACAAATTTTGCGACAGAATAATGGGGACATATAGGAAGATTTTTCGATCCGTCATGAACATGACCAAAAGCACACCATCAGCTGTCATTCACTCCTCGATGTTTTATAACGTAACACATTTATTTTCGGCTCAACTCCAAGCGAAAATTGCTAACTTCACAAAAATGATCAATGACAAAGGCCTCTTAGGTAATACTGCGTTAATTCGAAGTCGTCAACTCCAAATTAATGAATGGCTCGTTCAATCACCACTTGCCCATTGGCCTTACGACGCCTCGCACAAATTTAAAGACTGGTGGTCTGCGTTATTATCAAACCTAAAGTCATTTGATATTACAATTACCAACAGTCAAACCATTGATAACGCCATAACTGGAGGTCACACACCACTGTTTGACATATATGGCCCTGCTTTATTTAGAAAACACGCTGATAAACTACGAAAGAAAAACCTTATATTTATTGACCAAATAACTACTTCAGATGGTTTAGCTCTCTTCACCTTACCTGACCTCAAATTTTCCACAGCCGCACTTCACCTTCCTAAACTACCAACATGGTTCATTGATTTTCAGAATTTATTATTACACAACAGTTCTAATAGAAACATTCCAACACAATACCATAATCCACATGATAATATCATTCGTACTAGACCCCCAGTTCATATCAAAAGTACGACCCACTTTACAGTAGGTTGGCATCTGCCGTCTAACTCAGCAATAGTTGGAAAAGTACTTAAAATAGAGTCAAATATTGTACATATACAACACTTTCATTTTCAAGCGGAAACCTCTTAGAAATCTGTTCTCATCGCGTGTAATAGCTGCTCTATAAACGACAATACCACTTTCATACCTTCCAATATGAGAAACAAAAATTATTCATGCTTCGTCAATTTAACGTTACCCCTATGTTCAATAATACACGCATTTCCCACACATAACCTTGGTTACCTTTGTCCTCTTTCTCCATATATGATCTTCGAAATGGCTCTTTTTAATTTTAAAACTCATACAGTTCCTACCTTTAATATTGAGCCTTCTATACCCCCCATTAACATTAACTCCTCACATATTTTTACCTCCGATATAGCTACTAAATTAGATAATCTTTCAATTTTATTTTCACAATCAACTAACCTTTCGTTTTATACTGACGGTTCCCTCTCTAATCTAGGTAGGCCTTCATCTCGTATGGGGATCGCCTGGTTACAAGTCGATCCATCAGTGCCTCTTCATTCCTTCAATGCTTCTATCATCCTTCCTCAACCATCTTCCTCTCTAGCTGAATTAGTAGCGGTTTTAGCTGCAATTTATGCTTCACCCCCTAACTCCCATGTTGATATTTTCACAGATTCATTAGTTACTATAGCTTCTTTTTCAAAAATGAAATATTTTCTTACTTACGCCCCCACATATAACCCCATTTTCAAGATTTCAAATTA
>CAJVPP010003009.1:0-12858 GCA_910592005.1 Funneliformis mosseae
GAGAAATAAAATATAAAATACAACACAACGAATCACGCGCCACTAACGAAATTCCTGTTCCCCTTGCTGGGCAATACTTACTGTAGCTTTGTTACAGAATCCTGAGTTGGGATGAACTATAGGCGAGTGATATTAACGAGAGCGCACTCATCGTGAAACGCGTATGCAACGACAACAGGTGATAAGAACATTTATTTACTTTTTTACTCTTTATTTATCTATTTATTTATCATATTATTTTTTTAAAGTATATACCTTAACAATATTCTTTTTTTTCTGTATTTTAACAAAAAAAATAAAAGGAAATTCTTTAATTCATAACGCGCCACCCATCAACCCTTGTGTTCCCTCGGCATTAAGTACAAGGGGGTGGGGAACTAAAATTCGGAATGACTTGAGCAGATTAACGCCGATTTTATGTAAAATGATGTAACTTTATTTAAAACTGGATCCGAATCTTGAAAATGAAAAACATATGATTTATTTGTGACATTTAAATTGACATTTATAACCAAAACTCATGCATTACACCGATTACACCTTATTTTTTTTAATAAAAAACCACGCGCCACTAGGTAATTTTGTACCTGAAATCTTTTTTTATTAAAAAAAAAGTTCTTGTTTCCTTTCCTTGGAAACTTGCAATAATGTGTGGGGAGTTAACAATAACAGATGCAATCCGGACTTTACCTATGCAATGTCAAATTAATCCGATTCATCAATTGGTGGTAAAGAGATGTGATCACATTATGCATATAGAATGAAAAATTATCAGATTTTTTTTTTTTTTTTTTTTTTCTTTCATTTTTTTTGTTTTATTTGTTTTATTTATCGTTGAACGCGAATTAAACTTTATTGGGATCTTGGGGGCTTTGCATGATTTTTTTTTTCTTTTTTTTTTAAAAAAAAAAAAAAAAAAAATGCCCACGTTACAATAACGTTAAATACGCCATTCTTCTAGAGTGACTAAAAAGGAAATGCATTGAAAAGGGAAGCAAAAAAAAAAAAAAATAAATGATAACAGCCGACATCATGAAATCGAAAGTTGATGAAAAAAAAAAAAAATTTTTATACCATTGTAGTTCATGTAGTTCATTCGAATCTAAAAAGGTTTTACGCCGTCTTGTGTTCAAGCAGCCTCTATGGTTATGACTATTTTATTTTTTTTTAATTATTATTCTCATCATTATTTCCAACCTCCTATTCTTCCTTTTTTCTTTATTTCCTAAAAACTATTTAAAACTTTCGAACAAAGTCATATCGGGTTAAATCGGTTGTTTCCCCTGAGAACGATTCCAACAATGCCGGGTGCTGCGGCGGACTTACTCCCTTAGCTTATATACCACTTTTAGCCAGAAGAAATATTTATATTTTTTATTTATATTTATATTTAAGCTCATTATGTTATATGCAAGATTGTCACCATTTATAAGAAAATAACAATGATATACCTTGTATATCAAACAAAAACACGCCATCGCGCCACAAAATTTACTATTTATATGAAAATTAAAATACGGAGAGTTCTTTTTTATCCGCCTTTGCTCCAAATTGGGAAGGAAAAAAAAACCGGGGGGTTGTTTTGCTGCGCGGCGCTCCATTTGACATTGACATTTGGATTCATACATATATACTTATTAAGCTTTTTGACAATTTTAAATGAGATTGTGGCGAGAAATAGATTTTCCGATCTTCAACAAACTATAAAAAAAAAAATCTTTTTTATCACAATAGAGAAATAGAAAAACCCAACCACTCGCATTTTGCCGATTATACAGGGATGTCCAATTTCGATTGTTTTTTTTTTTTTTTTTTGAAAGTCCAGTTTAAAAAAAAAAATTTGTTAGTTTCACAGAGTTTATAATAAAATATTACATAACGAACTTAACTTTATACAGATATAGTGAGGGTTATTTATTATCCATGAGCATGACGGTATCATTATGGATATGATCTTCGATGCTTATTTTGAATGACAAGTGATTGGAAAAAAAAAAAAGGCGGTAATAAATAAGTATTCATGCTAGACCATATGTCGCTAGCTTACGAAAAAAAAATATTAACAAAAGGTTGAATGATAATGCTCGGCGAATATGAGAGAAGAGAAACAAAGGACAATTGGATTTCGATTCTTTTGCTCGGATGATTGAGTAGCACAGTTGGCGGGGGTTGAAATGTAAATAAAGCGGAAACAGACAATAGTCGATTACCTAATAATATTGACAAATTTTTATTTATTTTTTTTTTTTTTTCCACGCGCAAATTCCAACATATTTTCTCACAAAACCAAGTCAATCATGTGCAAATAACCGAAATTTTTTTTTTTTTTTTGATTATTCAGAACAATATAAATGTTCAACAATGGGTAATTATTTAAACACATTTATTTGACCAAACGGTTGATCATGAAATAACTAGTCCCAAATATGCTTACTCATAATAAAAATAGATGGTGTTCTTAAAAAAAAGATTATAAATGAAGAATAATACAATGTAACTGTTGAGAACAAAAATTTTCCATTGACCGAATGACTCTAAGCCACGCGAAGCTATTCAGATTTCCAATTAAGGGATCGCTCTCAACTTCCCCGCATTATTCCCTTGCCAAATAATAATGTTTACTCCATACAGGATGGTTGATGATACGACGGTATATTTTTAGAACCCTTGAACGAAAAGAGATCACAATGTTTTACCATTATAAGAAGTATAGAGGCATCCTAGTTCCTTTTATGTAAATAAATCACTTTTTTTCTTTTTTTCGATTCCTTTTCCCCTTCAAAAATATTTCTGTGATTGGTGTAACGGGAATCTTGACGATCAAAATAATGACATCACCATTATTTGTCGCAGGTGATTAAATGATTTCAAATCATCAACGTTCCAATGACTTTTTAAATGGGAGGGTTATCGAATTTTGTTGAATTACCAAAAAACTCCCATTGATAAATGTCGTGTGTCGTACAGAACAAAAACGTGCTATTCCTTTCTATAAAATAAAATAATCATTTGATAATCATTCGCAAATAAAATGATTTACATGTGACTCAATCACCACCTACGTAATTTGATTCGCGAAAGGCATGAAAAAAAAAAATTTATTCAAAAATAAATCTTTTGAAACGCAAAAAAAAAGAACCTTCGATCATTTTTTCAGGAAGTGATTACTTAACTCATGATAAACATCGGATTTCATTACGAATTCTCCCCCCTAAACGTTCGAAATTGAAATTCAGGTACTGTAGGGTCGTATCTGAAATTTCTGAAATTCTAAATTTAGGTTTCCTTCAATCTCATTGTTTAAATCCGAAGAGAATTTTCACAAGTCACTAAAAATTCCGGAACTCTAAAAGGGGAAATCTCATTTTAAAACAATTCGAAAATCTCAATCATTGTGGTGCGTCATTCTTCTGCCCAAGCAGAAAAGCACAATAGTTCATTGAAGAGGGATAAAAATAAACTTTGTTGCTCTTTCACATTCAAACTCATGCAAAAAAGAACGATTTAGTTGATCTTAAAAAAAAGGATGTAAAAGAAGCAGTTTTTCAACTAAAAGCTTACTCGTGTATATCTTTTGCTTTAACAATCATCAAAACGTTATATTTATTATATCACGATTGATATTAATTTACTTTAGAGGTAAGGATAGTAAATTTTGGGAGAACCTGATTTCGGAGAAAATCCTTAATGAGGAATGAAGAGTATATGAAACATTCATCATTCAATTGAAAAGTGATATGTGATTTAATAAATGAATTGCTTCATTTGATGCAAAGAAATAAAAAATTTACCCCCCCCCTTGAATTCATCAATTCTAATCCCCATAATCGTTTTAAGGAGATGTAGCTTTAAGGGAGATGACAATTGACGCATCAAATGGCTCAGTTCATACGCTAATTTGGTTAAAATTCGGCCGAATTCGGCATTCATTCGTATTTTATTGACTTTCGGCACTGGTGAAGCGATACACGTAATATGTCAACGCTTTAGATGATGGATAATAATTTGTCGCTTGTATCACGTGATCTGACGAGCCTGTGACTGTGCTGTGACTGTGACATCCTCATGATTAAAATATTTATAAAAATCATAAAAATTCTAATCTTAAACATCAAACACCTATTACAGTTAGGTAATGTGGTTTAGAGTTTTCTAATTTTTTTTCGCGCGCCACGGAACTTTCATTTTTTAAAACGTGTATCATAAACAATTCATATTGGTAACAAACAATCGAATCACATGCATTAAATGATGATTATTATTATCATCATCAAGTTACAAGATTTATTCGAAAAATTCGTCGAAAAACAGAACAATTGGTCCATCTAACTTGTCTATATATTGTTTTACTAGATGATGATATGCTTAATTTGTATATCCCTTGAAACTTTAATGATAAAGAAAGATAACCTTACCCCGAAAATAATTTATTTATTCTATAATCTAATTTCTAATTTTAAATTAATTGATTGTTACGATACTACAATTTTTAAAAATAAAGGCACCATGTACTTTAAAGGAAGAATTAGTGGAACGATCGCACAACAATAGGCATTGTGTTTTTCATTCATACTTTTTTTTTCCTGATCATTGTCGATTCATGTGCAACATATACTCTACAAAGACTTGAATTGAGAACTTTCTTTTTCTTTTTTTAATTAAAAAAAATATTATACGGAACTTTATAAATTTTTAGTCATTGTAATTTGTAGAGATGTTTTTTTTTTTTTTTTTCCCTAATATAATTCGTGAATGAAAAGAATAAAGAATGCACCGTTATCATGATCATTCATTAATTAGAATAAACATTACACAGATTTTTTTTTTTTTTTTTTTTTTTTTTTTTTATCATCGTATGATAAATCATACGTGAAATATTAACAGATGAATGTAAAGATTAAAGTACAATGAACCTTTTATTAAATTAAAATTATTTTTCATTTCTTAAATACAGAATAAATTTGGTTACATTACAATTCACAAAGGTTTGACCAATTATAATAGACAAGGAGTTTTATCACTTTGTTGACCCACGTTTTATGGGAATTTGGTTTCTTGTCCTTCTGTGATAAATATAAAAGGGTTTATCTATTACAAAGAAATCGCGTAATTTTAAATACCTTACCTGTTCGAAATTTAGAAGTGATTCAATGTAAGAAGGTTCATCATGAATAAATAAAGAACAATAGAAAGAATGAATAAATGCATTAAATATATACGCGGAACTGTATAATATTGATCTTCTTTTGAACAATTAAACAGAATATTAAAATCGTGCTCGTAAATAATTAACCAAAAATGAGAAACAATAAGAAAGTGGGGGGAAGAAAAGTTTCATTATAAGGTCGTCTAAAAAAAAAAAAAAGGATTGATCTTTACTCAAAATGATGTAATAAAGAATTCAATTATGTACGAGGAAAAAAAATTTCCAACCCATGCATTTTTTTGTGGCGGTTCGCAAATAATCAAAAAAAATTCTAAAACATTGACCACTTACAACATGGTTTCCATGTTGTAAACAATATGATGCAATACTGAATGTAAAAAGTTGATCTTCAAATTGACATTGTTCTTTTTCATTCAAAAATAAATATCACGAGATGATCCTCACTTTTATTCTCGTTTTTGAATTTCTCTTACATACGGCTGAAACCTTTCTTTTTATCTTGGAAAATCAATTTTATTGACATAAATTGATGTGATTATATTTAAAACCTTTTTGACATTTTAAAACGAATTGTCGATCAAATTTGATGCCATTTCGTTTGTTTTACTTTTTCATGTGAAATCGAAGAAACTTCACGCGACCCTACATACAATGGACTCTTTTTAAACCAGGTTAGTGAGAAAGATTAATCACAAATGTGGCTAAATAATCATTGTTAAAATCATTGGAATGGTGTTAATGCCGATACCGATAGCTAGAAACGGCTCAGCAGGCTGATTGCAATTTATCATTAATGATTTCAAACAAGTTCAATTAGAATGATTCATTAAATAAATAAAATGAAACAACTTTCTAATTGTTGAAAATTTTTCTATCTAAAATCATTTTGACCTTCTTGTTTATAAAAATTTTTCAATATCGTCAGGTTTATTATTATTTGATTATGATCTATGTTATAAATTTGAAAAATTGAAGTACTAAAAAAGTTACTTTATTATATTCCCCGCAAAAATACTTAATTGCTTTTTTTAACCGTTAAAGCATCGTCTTGAAAGATCCAAACGTTATAAAATATATATAGAAAGAATTAAAGTATTTTTGTTCATAAATTATTAGTTAAAAAGTATAAACTCTAATTATAAATTTAAAGTGTCAGTTTTATTTAAAAATGTTTATCAATTAAAATATAATATTAATTCAAACATTAATTATTATTTTAAAATCAATATTTAATAATATATATCAAAATCAATTTTAATTTAATATTCAAAATGCAATATAATTCTTAAAATTTTAAACTTATTATTGAATTTTTTTTTAAAAAAACCTTATAATAAGTTTTAACTAAAAATATTTATTACAAATAATTTAAATGGTTGGTTTATTACAGTAATTAAAAATCTTTAAAAAATCATTTATTATAATAAATATTGATTAAGAAAATATATTAAAAATTTAATTACCTATTTTTATAATTTTATGTTATTTCATAAATTATATAGATTATTTAGCAGTCAAATTTGTTTACAATATATTAAATTATTAGTAAAAAATAGAATATTAATTTTTATTAATAAAACAACTTATTTAATTTATTTTTCAACTATCCCTTTAATTGTTTTATCTACAATTTGCATATAATTTTATCAATTAATTACAATCATTTTTAATTATTTTAAAATATTTTAAAATATATTATTAAAAAAATTAATACTTTTATAATAAATTTTATAAATTTTTTTAAGTAAAATTAAAAAAAAAAATGTAATTAACTAGTGATCTTTTAAAAATAAATAAATTATAAATTATTATAAAAAAATTAAAAATTTAACTCATATATCTTACTATCTATCAATCTTAAAAATATAAAAATACTACTATTTAATAGGTCTTAATATAATAAAACCAAAAAATTAAATTTTATATTTTTATAATTATTTTTTTAAAAATGCAATAATGTAATATTTTATTAAGAAAATTCAAATTCAGTAAATATCTATATGAAAATTCCAAAACAGGTATAAAAGTAAAAAAATATAAAACTACTATCTAATATTCTTCATTAATAATACAAACTTCTACTAGACTAATTAATTATTCTGTCAGATTTTGATCATAAAAATTTACTGAGTAATTATCATTACCAAACTATATGAAGAAAAAAAGTTAGAATAACTAGTTATCACTGATCTAAAAAGAAAGACCAATAGCAATTATATTTATAAGAATTATTTAATAAAGAAATATGATCTAAGAAATTTATATTATTAGTAAATAATATATAAGAGAAGCTTTTAATTGAGAAATTTATGTTAGAGAAGGTAAAATTGTATTTCTTTTAATATTTGGTTATATATAAAGATCTTTTTTTATTACTTATCAGCTCACATTTAGTTTTTCATTTATTAATATAAGCTTGATTTAAAATAAAATTAAAAAAGAAAGAGAAAATAGAAGAAATAATAGTAGATGATTTGGTAAATAAAGTAAGTATAGTAGAAAAAGTGGTCAAACAATGTCTTTAGTAATATTAATAAAAGAGAAGTCATATGAATTTACTTATATTGACTAAAATAAATATAAGGGTTTAAGATATTATTGATATTATTAAAGAACTTAGATTTTAAAGTATAAATGAACAGTTGTTGACTTAAGTGTGTGATGAATTTAGCAGTCAAAGACCTCAAATAATTAATAGTTACCCAGCACTTTATATTGAGTAACTGTTGTATTTGTAATAAGTAATATTATTAGTAGAATTTGCTAAGTTCTGTCTAGCAAATTTTATTAATTATATTCTTATTATAAATACATGTAAAGCAGTGTTATCATAAGACATTGATGGGACACTGATAGGATATAGATGGAACAGATAGGATATTTGGAATATAGTATAGGATAGGTTAAGACTTATAGCTAAAACAATAAATCTCTGAAACATCAAAAATGAACATTACTGATGTAAAGTATAGCAATACTGCAATTATAAGATCACATAATACTAAGTAACTGTTTTATCAGTTTACATATATAGTTTAATTTAAAACCTTTATTAGACTTTTTTTTAGCTTTATTAAACCATTTATTTATAAACACAAATAATTTTTCTTTTTTTTTATACTTCTTATTTTTTCAAAAAAAAATTTTTTTTAATAAGATAAATTATATAAAATATTTAATTCAAAGTAATCAATTCTTCTCCTATCAGCACTTTTAAAGGATAAAATTTCTCAAAACATAATTATCTATATTATATATAAATCATATATATTATTATAAAAAAAGAAAAGATCACAAATATAAGAAAGTGACGATAATTTAAAATTATTATAAAAATTATACTTTTAATAAATAAATTATTAATTAATTATTAAAATTATATTAAATAATATTATCTATTAATAATTTAAAATTTAATATAATAATAAAATAAATAATTAGTAACTAATTATATTAACAAAATCATCAAATAATAAATAACTGATAAAATTTAATATTAAGATAAAGTCAAAGGTAGTTAAATCTTCATTATAATTATTATAGCAATAATATTTATAAATGAAAGATATATTAGAGGCTGTATAACTTTCATAAATTAAACTGTTAGAAGTTATTCAAGAAGAAATTTGAGTTTCCTATTATGATTACATATTTTATTAACTGATATTGTAGTTGCTAATCCATATTAGATAAATTTAAAAGTTAAAATATAATTAATTTACTTGTAAGTATTAATATTTGGTATTTTGTTAGAATTAATAAGTTAAGTTAAATTAAAATTAAATTGAGTTTATATTTTTTTTGATTTAATGATTTGTGAGTCTTACCAAATTTAAGTTAAGTTAAATATTTAACTCAACT
The DNA here is from genome assembly GCA_910592005.1 of Funneliformis mosseae. NCBI lineage: Eukaryota > Fungi > Glomeromycota > Glomeromycetes > Glomerales > Glomeraceae > Funneliformis > Funneliformis mosseae. The sequence goes on from CAJVPP010003009.1 coordinate 9,029, forward strand.
TAAATTAAACTTGAATTGAATTTGACTTAACTCAAATTAACTTAAAATAGTATTATTAATAAATTAATATTTAAATTATATTATTATATATTCTTATAAAATCACACTATATATATTTTTACATTTATCAAATAGCTTTATTAGTGATATATATAATAATTGAATATTATTTTATTATATAAATATATTAATTTTATTAATTTTTTATACTATTAAAATTAAATGAATAATTATAAAAAGTAACTTTATTATTAGTTTGTTTAAAAAAGATCTTGAAAACTCTTAAAATTAATATTTAAATTAAAAATATTTTAGTCTTTTGAAGTAACATTTTCACTTTTTTATAATTTTTCATGTTAATTTATTACAAAAAATTATTTTCTACCAAAAATTCAGATAAAAATAAGTATTTTAATTATTTAAAACATAATATTAATAAATAATATACACTAAACTACATTAAATTACCAGATTTTTTTATATATATTAAAATTATATATAAATTACAATTTTAGTTATCAATTAAATATAATTTTTGTGTAATAAATAACCAACAATAAAAATTATACCAAAATAATTTGCAGATTTTATATTTATTATAAAATAAAATTTATATTTTAATAGACTAATATTTAGTATGTCCGCCTTTAGCCTTTAATTACTATATTAACACGATTAGATAAGCTTAAAATTAAGTGATATACTATCTCTATGCTAATTTTTCTACATTCTTCTTGAACTATATTTATTAATTCCTGTTTACATTTAGATAAAGGCTTTCTTTTTCTAACTTACCAATCTAAATGATTCCACAGGTTCTCGATTGGATTAAAATTAGAGTTCTGTGCTATCCAATTTAAGATTAGAATATTATGTGTTTTTATCCACCAAATTCTATAATTTGATGTATGACATGGAGCTCTGTCTTGCTGAAAAATAGAATTAGGATAGTTATTAACCTATAATATGAAGTGGTTAGCAAGAATATTGATATATACATCAGAATCCATACTTCCTTCTATTACAACCAAAAGTTCAATCCTATACTAATCAAAACAACTCCAAAATATCACTGAATTACTACCAAATTTAACTGTAAGTAAGATACAATTTTTATTATAAGCTTCTTCAGGACTTCTTCAAGCTCTTATTCTTCCATCTGATTCAAAAAGAGCAAATCTGGACTCATCAGATCATATTATCCTTTTCTATTCATTACTCCAGTTTCATTTCTCTCTAGTTCACTTTAACCTATCCTTTTGCTGTTTTTGGATTAAAAGGGGTTTCTTACGAGTGATATAACTACTAAGGCCTTTATCATAAAGGTATTTTCTAACAGTATTATTATGCAATGTGATATCAAAACTAAAGTTTAATATGCTTGTTATATCATTAAGAGAAGTGAACTGATTATTTTAAATGATATATTATAGGGTTTATTTATCACATTAATTAAATATTTTAGGATAACCAGGATACTTCTTAGGTATTGCAGAACCTGTTTCTTTATATCTTTTTATAGTATTGTTGACAGTGCTAATAAGAATATCAAGCTGAGTTAAAATAACTATTTGCTTGATATTACTCAGATATGCATTAATAATTCTTTCACGTTGAGCTTTAAATAATTCATTTTTAAGTATTTCTATTTTGAAGAAGATAAAGAATATATATGTATTATTTTTTTATTATTTTTATGTACATTAGGGAGAAATCACAAATTTATTACAGACGTGATAAATCACGTGATTATAAATCTGGTAATTTAATGTAGATTAATGTAGCATTTTTAATAACTTGTAATACAGTATAAAAGTGAGTAATAAAATTGTATCAGATGTTTTATTACTATTTTATTTATATTCATAAATTGTAAATCAGGTTTGTTCATTAGTATTATATAACATTAAAGTATTTTGAACTATATACAAAAATAAATTAATATATAATTATTTTATATAAAACTTGATAATACTAATCATATTAGATATAAAATAACATTAACTAATTCATTTAATAAAACATCTCAAATTTTTTATTTTATTATTCATAAAACTTTAATATATTTATAGATTTATATCAAAATATAGACATAATTTCAATAACTATAAAATTTAACTTCTTTAATAAAGAAACTAAAGATTTATATTTAAAATAGTTAATAATTTTCTTTCTTTAATAAGAATTTCACATTCAACTGCAAGATTATGAAAAAATCCTTGTAATTAAAATTTTTCTATTTAATTTTTCAAATATCATCTTCCTTCATAAATATATATTAATAAAATATAACAGTTAAATTAATAAATGATATTATTATTAAATTTTTAAAATTACATATATTATTATTATTTCCATTAATTATTTTTGTAAATAAAAATTTTCCTTTGCATCAACAAAACATTTAATAAAAAATATATTATAATCTGTATAATACTTAAATGATTCAGAATTTATAATTTATTATCAGAATTATTATTTAGATTTTTAATATCTCTTTATTTATCTTTGATCAAGTAATATTTACATTATAATCTTTATCATATTTTTTATGAAAATGGTCAAATTTTAATTTATAATGTTCTTTATTACAAAAATTAAAAAAAAATTGTATTATAAAAAAATATTCTTTTTAAAAGTCTTCTCAAGTAAGTATAAAAGATTGCAAAATCTATTAATATTCTTTAATGGTAAGAGCTAAAAATTCTTTTTACACTTTTATCAACTTTAGTTAATTTTTTTAATTTATTATCAAGTATCAAATGTAAATCAGAAAATTGTTTTTGATCAAGTAAATCAACTGATTTTAATGGAAAATACATATTTAGATATTGATTTAATGCATATATTATATTAATTATAGATAATATTGAATATTCTTTTCTGTTTTTTTTTAAAGCGTAGCAAAAGATACTTTTGTTATAGTCAAAATCATGCAATGTCTGTTTATCAGTCACAAAATAAACTAATCAAAATTTAAGATTAAATATAACGTAAATATTACCTTTTAATTAATATTTTATTATGTGATATCATGTTAACAAATTAGAATTATATAAAAAAATCAGGTATTACATTAAATTTATTTATTGAAGTAATGTAAATTAATGCTTCAGAAATATAACAGTTTTCATTTATTAGTATTATTTTATTACTGTAATTAATTAGATATCTGTTTTTTTAAATCTTATAAGTTAGTGATATTCTCATAATTACCAGCCAATCTAACTGTTTATAAATAATCAAAAAAGATAACTAAAAAATATAAAATAAATAACTATAAATACATGATATAATTAAATAATATGCAATACAGCTAATATGAACCTTATTTTTTACAAAACTTTTATATTAAGGAATTAACCAGACAATTTAGTTAAGAATTTATTAAAGTTATTTTTTTATTAACTTCTTTTTTAGTTTAATAATAATTTAAGTTACTTGTTTTTATATTGAATTTAAATTTAAGATAGAAATTATTGTTAGAGAAAAGAGAGAGGCATAATAATAATCTAGTTGTCATATGTTGATGAAAACTCTATTAATGATTATCTTAAGAATATGATAGAATAACTGGTTAGTTTAGAGCTAGTAAGATTTTAACTTGCAAGAATGTTTTAGGCAGTTCAATTTATTTTTTTACTTTTATACCTGATTTTTAGAATTTTTATGTATTAACCTATTGGATTTAAATTTTTATAATAAATATGAGCATTATCACATTATAAATGTCAAACCTATATTTTACAAATGTATCCCTTAAACTGTAAAGGTTCGCAGGCAAATTTGCCTGCTTATTTACTATAAATTCTCTTCTGATTTACTTTTAT
>CAJVPP010003010.1:0-12858 GCA_910592005.1 Funneliformis mosseae
TATAAATTTACAGGTGATCATGTATTGTGTTATATTATATTTTTGGAAAATTTAAGGGGTAGTTATATAATAATTTTAGACAATCTTAGGCGGTCAGATACTTATAACTGCTACTATATATCTACTTTTCTAGAAATGTTATCATTATAATAGTCATAATGAAGACTTTAATCATCTTTGGCTTTACTCAAACATTAAACAATAAATGCAATTCTGATCTCTGATTCTATTATTTATTTAAAATTACAATTATTTATCTATACTTCAAAATCAGAATTTGCAGATAATATTAATAATCTTTTAAATCCTTCTTACTCAATCTAATAATTACAAGCGAATCTACATGATTTTTCTTTTATTGATATTATCAAAGGTATTATTCTTATCTTCTTATCATTAATCTTAATAACATTTACCAAATTATCATCTACTACCTCATTTATTTTTTCTTCTTTTTTTGATTTTATTTTTAATTAAGCTAATAACAATATATGAAAAACTAGATATAATTTAATATCAAACAAAGAAAGTTTCTTACATATAATCAAGCAATAAAAGAAGAGTAATTTTGCTTCATCTAATATTAATTTTTCTATTAATAGTTTTTTTAACATATAATTTACTAATAACACAATTAGTCTAGATTATTTTACTCTAATTAATAATTTTTATAAATATGGTCAACTTTGGTCCTTCTTCTTAAACTAGTAATAACCAGTTATTCTAATGTTTCTATTTATTCAGTTTGATATTAATAATTATTCAGTCAATTTTTATAATTAGAATCAGACAGGATAACTGGTTAGTCTGGTAGGAGCTAGTTTTCTAGTAATGAATATTAACAGCAATTTTTATTTTTCTATTTTTGTATTTGTCTTGAGATTTTCATGTATTGTATACTGAACTTGATTTTTATAATAAAATATTACATCATCATGTTTTTAAAAAAAATATTTACAAAAATATAAAATTAAATTTATTGGATTCATTACATTAAGATCTATTAAATAATAGTATTTTTATATTTTTAAGATTAATAAATAATGATATATGAGTTTAAATTTTTTTTTTTTATAATAAATTTATTATTTATTTATTTTTAAAAAATCACTAGTTAATTATATTTTTTTTTAATTTTTACTTAAAAACATTATAAAATTATTATAAAAGTATTAATTTTTTAATAATATATTTTAAAATATTTATAAATTATTAAAAATGATTATAATTAATAAAATAATATTACTTATAAATTTGTAAACAAAACAGTTGAAGGGATAATCTATTGGTAAGATTATAATCTATTTATGATATTATAATTATTATAACTTAATTTTATAATTTAATAGTGATTTCATAATCTAATTTTATAATCTAATAATATCTTCATATTCTACTAATAACTAATATAATTTTAAGAATATCTTTTTAGTCTTTTAATTATTATTTAAGTTATTTTCTACTATATTAAAATATGTAATAATATAATTTACAATAGCTAGGATTGCTTGTTTAAACTTATTTTAGATTTGTAAAATGTTTAAATTATAATTTTGTTAATTTTTTACTAAGATTTTTGCATTCTTATAAACTTTAATATAGTTTTACCATTTTTAGAATTTCGCAGATTTTTTAATAAGGTTTTAATATAATTTCATTAAATTTTATTCTTTTCCATTTAGATAACTTGTAAAATTTCTAAATTTCATCTAACAATTTAACAGTAGCGATCATAAGTATCTAATTAATTCTAACTTTAACTTTAAGAAAATAAATTCAAATTTTTTTTATTTAAAAAGTACATAACTAACTAACTAAAATTAATATATTATATAATTACCATCTGATTCTATAAGTGCAACTGTAGGGTGTCTAAACTCATACAATACAAAAATATAAAAAATACAAATAAAAATTTATATAACATTTATTTATTGACTATTGTAATATAAAAAATTAACATTTCAATTGAATTTTCTGAAAGTGCTCTACACCAAACTTTCAAAATTCTTTTATAATTTAAAAAACTTCTTTCTACATCAATGTTAAAAATAGGTAATCATATATAAATAAATGTTATTTTTGATAAATTTGAAAAAATTCCTTTTTTTTCCTACCAGTATTGATTCAAATCTAAATTTCTTTCTTCAAAAATCTCAAATAATCCATAATATATTGTTCATTCATTTATTATTTCATTGGAAGGATTTTAAAATTCCATAATTAAACATTAACTATTTAGATTATGATAATTCATTGATAATTAAATAAATTGTAGATTAAACATTGAATAGTACGAAATAATGATAAAGCTGAATAATTATTTATATGTTTTCAAATTTTATTAGTACTAATCTAAATGCTTCAGAAAAAATGGAAATAAAAGAATCATGATTTTGGTAATTATTTTGAGATAATAATTGTAACATTTCTAAACTAAATGGTAAATTATTAACTCTATTTCATAAAAATACACCTGTTTGATCTATTCTTAAAGTAACAAAAAGAGCAATAGCCAAATTTCTTATTTTAAAAAATTCTAAATCTAACATTAACCTAAAAAATAATTTTTAATTTTAATATAAATAAGTTAAAGATTATAAAAATAAAATAAATAATTTTAATAAATTATACCTTTATGCATTAAAAAAAATAAATTTAATTAATAATTCTATATAAAAGTACTGATTCTGATCTTCAAAAATATCAACTAATTCTTTTATGACTTTACTTTTATCTATTCTTAATTCTTGAATATTAAACATGATAAAATATTTAAAATAACTATCTAACTAAACTATAAACTTAAACCATAAATTCTACCTAGTTTTTACAGATAGAGGTGATAAAGTAATTGATATATCTTGTATATTTTCTTTTAAATCAAACGAAAAATTATCTGAAAAAATAGAATTTAAAGCTAAATATTTCCTCTATTTTCTTTTTCTCACTATATAATATATAAATGATGCTTTAATATTTTTTACTACTGTATTTAATAATTCAAAATACTCATAATCTATTCAAGTTTCTTCTATGAGATTATAAGAATGTGCAAGACAGACATTATGAAATAGATTAGGAATTAAAGGATTTAAAATATCTAAATATGTTTTTTTTATATATGCTGCATTATCACTAATGTAAAAAATCAAATTATTAAAGAAAATATTGTAAATAGTAATAGTATTAATAAAGGATTAAATTATTATAGTATGATTTACTCTTTCTAAAAAAATTGTGTTCTCTAATTTTATTTTATTGTGATAACTAAATAATACATTAAGTACACTTCTTTCACAACTATCTATAGTTTCATTCATAGTAACTGAAATTTTTTGATTTATCAGTTTATCTTTTAACCTTTTATTTTCTGATTCAAAAACAGTTGGAAGATATCATTTATATAATTGATTTAAATCAACAATAGCACTTCCTTTTATACAATTATAAATAATTAGAGAATTATTAATTGCAAAGTATTTTATAATTAAACAAAAAAAAAATAAAAATAATGTTTACTATTGTGACAATATTCTTGAAAAAATGGTCTAAGTTTATCAATTTTTTTCAAATGGTATGTCCACTTTTGTAAATGCTTCAACAACATGCAAATTAATTTTAGACTTTTCTGATCTAACTTTCTGTTAGCTGAAATTGTAATTTATAAAGTTCAGTACTATTTTTCACTTTTCACTTCTTTTTTCTATAAGTTAGTGATGTTATGTGATTATTAATAACATATTTTTGATCATGCTTTACTATATGGTTACAAAATTTATAGTGTAAAGCTTTATTTTTTTAAATAAAAATGCTTCTTATAACTAGGATTTTTAGATAACCTTTCAGATACTGTAACCATTATTAAAAAAAAAGATTAAAAAATGATAATCAAAAAATTAGATTTTAAATTTTTTTTAACCAATTATATCAAAATTTGTTATATGAATTATATAAAAAATACAAAAATGCAAAAATTCTTAAAAAAGTGCAATACACTTTATATGCAAAAAAAATACCCTAAAAATGTGAAATTATGCAAATACACGAGTCTAAACATCTTATATAACTGTATACCTTTTCATGCTAGCTACCAAATTCATGATTAATACAGATTATAATCAGTTTTATTTCTTGTAAATTTTTCTTTTATCCTTTTAATTAATCAAATTATTTTTTGTATATTAATTTTCATTAACTTCTAAATGTTTTTATAGAGTTTTGATTTAGAGATATTGATGATCAAAAAAGTATCTTAATTTTATTTTCTTTCTTCCACTTTTTTGTGATTTTTGATTGATACTTTAGATCATTATCTTCTTATAAGATCTAACCTATGTTACCTTCACCAAAAAATTTAGAGGTGGAAGCTAAAAGATCCTACTTATAAATAGTATATATAAATTCAGCATTAAAGTTCTTCTAAAAGAAAATAACTTACAAAATCTAAAATCAGAAAAACATCTTCAAATATGTACTTTTGGTAGATATTTAATAGAACAAAATACTATTTTTTTACCAGAAAATTACTAAACCTTTTTTTTTGATATATATAATTGAAATGTATTCTCATCTATAAAAACAATTCGATTCTAATCAAAATTCTTATTTTTTTGCTTATTGCAATCTTTTCTTTTGATGGTCATCTTTAAGTAAAGTTTAAAATTTTTATTATTAAACTTTCCTTTAAACTTATAAAAATGTTACCTTACTGTTTTTATACTAAACCTAACACTTCTTTTTTCTATTTTTTCTTGTATTTAAATGGCTGTTATATTATGTTCTTTCTCTATTATCTTCATAATCTTGTTATCTTATTTTGCAGTTATTGTATAAGACTAATCTGGTCTTTTTGAAATACTTAGATCCTGATTTTTATAGTATCTTTTAACTCAATAAATAGCTGTAGACTTACTAAAGTGTATCTGTTTAGTAATAAATTTAAACTAAACTTTAAACCAGCTAAGTGCTCACATAAAAAGATAATTTTATATCATTTTTCTAAAGAAAGCTCTATTTTTAAGCGAAAATTTGATAATTATCTAAATTTTTTATATATCATTGATACTTATAAATTTACTGGTGATTATGTATTATATTATATTATATTCTTAATAAATTTAAAGGTAGTTACACAATAATTTTAAAAGATCTCAAGCAATTAAATATTTATGTTCGTTACTATAACAATAATTTTATAGTATAATAATAATTGATAATATTATAATCTAATAATAATTTTATAATCTAATAGCAATTATTTTTTCTTTGTCTTTAACCTTTTTATTAGTAAAAATCTATTTATCTATTTGTTTAATTTTATAACTTTTTTATTTTAAAGAGCTATTTATATATTAATTTACTTTTATATCTATTTTATTACAAAGAAGATACTTACTTATTTACTTTCTTTTATTGCATTTTTTATTATTAAAAAAATATCTTATATATCTTAAATAGTATAGTAAATCTGTAATTAATTTTAATTAGCTTTATAATATAATATTAATTAATACTTAAAATAAAATACTTTACCTTTCAGTGATTGAACTTATGTTAAGATATTATTTTTAAAATTTTAATAAAATTATGAAATAATACTGATCAAAATTATTATAACTTATAATATTTTAAGTTCTGAATACATTTTCATTACTTTTTCATTATTTTTAAATATCTTAGTAATTAGAGTGAATTCTTATTATCACTAATTATTACTAATATTACTAATTCTATATATAAATATATAATACATATTTAATATACTATTTAAGATTATTAAGCTAATTAGTGTCATTAAAATAATTAATAAATAAATAGTAAATTCTAGAAAATATTGAATTTTTCTATATTATTTTTATAGTATACATATATGTATTATAATATAATAAATATATAGTAAATATATAATTTATATATATTATAAAAAATAAAAAAAAGGTAAACATTTAGATTTTTAAAGTAATATTAATAGTAATTAAGAAAAGTTTCTTTTGAATTAAAATTCTTAAAAAGCTTTATTATTTATATTATTAGCTTTTATTATTAATTTTTTCTAGTAATATTAATTATAAGCTATATATAATAAATTTATTATTAAAATATAATTAGTATTTAATCATGATCAAACCTAATTTTTTGACTATTGACTATTTTTACTGATTAGCTAATATAATGATCAAAATTAACATCTGAAATTTAATTAGTATTTAATTACAGTTAAAAGTTATTTTTAGCTATTTTAGTTATAACTAAATCATTAATTAGTCAAATTAGTTACTGTACAAATCATATAATTTTACTAAATTTAGACACAATATTATTATAGTTTTGCAAAAAAATTAACCTATTTTTACAAAATTACAAGAATTTGAATATTTTAAATATCAAAGGTATTAATTTTGTAAAATTATATTTAAATTGAATATCCTAAATGTTTGAAATATTAATTTTTATATACTTGCATAAATTATATATTAAAATAATATTTTAATTAGTCAAAACTTAAAATAAAATTTTATTATTTTTATTATATTTAATGATTAAATAATTATAGCTAAATACTGATCAAATGGCTAAATATTAATACTAAATTAAAGTAATTTATATAATGCTTTAATAAAGAAATCTAATTTTTTTAGATTATTTTATATAATAGTGTTTATTATAAAAAAGTGTTATTTTTATTTTATTATTATATTATTTTTTTTTAGATATCTTAGTTGTTTTAATATAAAATAAAATTCTAAAAAATTGTAATATTTTCTATGTTCCATTTATGAATATACTATAAATATACTATTATATAATATAAATTAGTATTTTACAAATAATTTAGATAGAATTTAGAAAAAAAAAATTTATATATTTTACATTTTAAAATATTAATTTTAATTTAATTTTATAAAATACAAGTATATATAAAATAAAAAAAATAAAAAGTAAAAAAGTTTAAATTTTCTAAGCTAGTTAATGTATTTAAAATATTAATAAAGAAAACATTTTAGTAATCTAAAAAAAGTTAAATTGTTATTTTTCTCATTTTTAAAAGTTAAAAATTTTTTAGAATAGATTTTTTTACAGCAGATTTTTTTAAGATATCTAGCTTCTTTTTATAGTAATATATTTTGAATAATATTTATTTATATATAAATTATATATGCTATGAATTGAAATTATTAGTTTTTAACAATTTTATAAAGGTTTTATTAATGCATTTTTTTAATAAATTTTATATCTTTCTTATTGATTATAAGCTTATTTTATACATTTTTCATTAAAAATTACTTTAACGTAAATTGATGAATTATTAATTAAATTGCATTTTAATAGACATAATTAATTTATTAATAATTTATAATAAATATTAAATTGATATTTTTAATTTTGATAATATCAAAATTAATTAGCATTAATGTATAGTTAAAAAGATATTAGAAGATAAATTCATCTTTTATTAGATATTTTTAGAGTTTCATATAAGTTAAATTACTTATAAGCTAAATGAGTCAACTAATTTAAATATAGTTTGAGCTACTATAAAATGAGTTGAAAATTAAATAAATCAGCTTATATTATCCCTTAAAATGTAAGTATAAATTAACTATAAAATATTATAGAAAAATTATAATATTTTAATATTTAGTGATTATAAAAAGATAAAATAAAGTTTATTAGATTTTTATATTAAGATCTATCTAATGATAGTATTTTTAAATTTTTAAAATTAATAATTATTAATATATATTAATTTTTCAATTTTTCAATTTTTTAAAATAACTTATTATTTAATAATTATAAGAAAATTAAAGTTCCTTTTTACATTTTTTGTTTTATTATTTTTAAAGTTATCGAAGAATAACAAATTACAATTTTTCTTTTTAAAGTTATTACTCACTCTAATAATCATTATAATAACAAGACTGACTAATTAGCAAAATCATCTCTCCTTTCTCCCTCTAACTTTATTCCTAAACCATATCCCTTTCATTAATTATATACTTACATTCAATAATATGCCTATACATCATCCTTTACATTCTTTTTTGAAAGATTATACTAACACTAAACATTTTTCTGATTATTATTATCTCAAATGAAATACTAAGTATCAACACTTATGAGTGAATTAGCTTTTAACCTTTCACTTTATTCAATCTGGATCAGCATCTATTACATCTTTTACTGAAATAAAAAGTTATAGTAGAAAACTTAAATTTCTTTTTAAACAGCTCCTGACAGTTCAATTTATAAAAGCTAATCAATATTAGTTATATTTATCTCTTTGAAAATGCTATCATTATGATAATCACAACAAAGACTTTAATATTATTTAACTTTATTCTACTATTAAAAAATATATGTAATCCCTGATCTCTGAATCCATAGCTCATTTAAAGCTACAAATTATTCATTTATATCTCCAAATCTGTATTTGCAGATAATATCAATAATCTTTTAAACTCCTCACATCCAATATGATTACTATAAGCTAATCCATATGATTTCTCTTTTATTGATTTTATAAAAGGCATTGTTCCTACTATTTTATCATTAACTTTAACAACATTTACCAAATCTTTCTCTACCACTTCATCCATCCTTTTCTCTTTTTTTGATTTTATTTTTACTTATGCCTATAATAATATATGGAAAACTAGATATGCTTTAACTTTAGATAAAAAAAGATCCTTACACATAATAAAGAGATAGAAGAAAAGCAATTTTGCTATATCTAATATTACCTTTTCTATTAAAATTTCTCTAATACTTTATTTGCTAATAACATAGATACCCTAGATTATATTACTTTAATTAATAACTCTTATAAATATAGTCAATATTGGTCTCTCTTCTTGGACAGATAATAACCAGTTGTTTTAGTGATCCTTTTATTTAGTTTGATATTGATGATTGTTTAGTAAACCTTTGTAATTAGAATTAAACAGAATAACTTATTAGTCTAATAGGAATTAGTTTTCTAATAATGAATATTAGGTAGCAATTTTTATTTTTCTACTTTTATACCTGTCTTGGGATTTTCATGTATTTTATACTGAATTTGTTTTTTTTATATAATAAAATATTGCATCATTGCATCTTAAAAAAAAAAAAAAAATAATTACAAAAAAATAAAATTTAATATATTAGATTTATCTCATTAAGACCTATTAAATAATTATATTTTCATATTTTTAAGATCAATATATAATAAAATATATAAATTTAAAATTTTAATTTTTTTCATAATAATTTATTATATATTTATCTTTAAAGTATTACTAATTAATTACATTTTTTTTGAATTTTTATTTAAAAAATATCATAAAATTTATTTTAAAAATTAATATTTTTAAAATAAATTAATTTAAAAATATTTAAAATTATTATAAATAATTTTAATTATTAAATAAAATTGCAGGTAAATTTGCCTACAAAATATTTGAAGGGATAGTTTAATTCATATTACAATTCAGCTTATTAGCTTATATTTTTTAAAAAAACTTCAAAGGTAATTTTCTTTAAGAAAAACACCTCTAAAAATATTTTATTTAAAAAATACTTTCAGAAGTAATTTTTATTAGAAAAAATACCTTAAAAATAATTCTTTTCAAGAAAAATACTTTTAAAAGTTTTTATCTTTAAAAATCACATTGAAGGCATTTTTTTTTTAAAAAAAATTACAGAAATAATTTCTTTAAAGAAATCACTTTAAAAATTATTTTTTTTTGAAAAAATGCTTTTGAAATATTTCTTGTAATCTGAAAATACTTCTTTTAAAAGGAATTTTTTAAAAATATTTCTTTTGAAGGAGATTATTCTGAAAATATTTCTCTTAAAAGGATTGTTTTAGGAATACTTCTCTTAATAGGAAATATTTCTCTCAACAGAATTTTTTTTGAAAAGAAATGTAAACCAAACGAATCAGCTTATAAACTAACTTAATTTAATTTAAATTATTAATTAATTTCTTTGAGATAAGCTAAGCTGAGCTAAAATAAAAGTGACTTAACTTGAACTAATGACAAGCTAAGTCAAATTAGCTTATGTGAAGTTTTAATTATAAGAATTAAAATAAAAATTAAAAATAAAAATAAATTATAAAGAAAATGATATATATAGTTAATTCTTGTTATAATGAATTCTATATTTTAGATTTCAACTTGACTATAATGCTATAGTGAAGATTTTAAGAGATTTGATTAGCCAATTCGCTATAACAAGAGTATTCTTATTATATTTGTTCAAAAAATTCATTATATCAAGAGTTCGCTATATTAAGAATTGACTGTAGTTTTAAAATAAACAGTATAATAAAATTAAGATAAGCATATAAAGTTAAAGTTAAGATTTAAATTAATTAAAAGTTAGAATTATAATTAGAATTAAAATTAAAATTAGAATTAGAATAAAATAAGATTATTTTAAAAATAAGTAAAAATTAGTTAATTATATATATTATAAAGATTAATTTAAAATATGTAAAGATTAAATAAATATATAATTTGTTTTATTTATATTATTTTTATAATAAAAATATATAATAATAATAAATAATTAGATAATAGAAACTATTATAATATTCAAAATATTAAAAATATTAATTTACAGTATAATATTTAAATATATCACAAAAAAATATTAAATTTTTATTATTTAATATAAGGGTAATTATATCTGGAAATCAGATCTTATGATAATATAATAATACATTTTATTGATTAATTACATATGTGAACAAATAGACTATATATTATAAGTTATTTAACTGAAAATATCTTACGCTTATATTTCAAATAATAAATAATAATCTGATATTTATATGATATAAATAATAGATAGAATATGTTTACTAATATTAATTAATATATTCTATTAAAATTTAATTAATTATTAGTTTAATTATAAATTAACTCAAATACTAAAATTTGATTAAATTAATTTATATAAAAAAATTTCTAAAATTATATAAATATTTAAATATGTATTATATAATTTATATTTGTCACTTATATCATACTTTTTTATCTTTAGTTTTTACTATTTATTTTAGGAACTTAAAATTATTATTTATCATATTTTATCTATTACATAATTATCATATAGGTAATTTTTTAATTTCTTAATACTAATAAAAGTAATATTAATGCTAATCATACCATATTCAAACTTCTATATATAAATAGAAATTGTCTTTATATTAAATATATAAAATTAAATAAAATTTTAAAATCTTAAAATTAATAAAGTAATAAAATAAATATTATTATTTTTATATTACTTTTAATTTAAATATTTTTTTTTATAATTTTACAATTTTATAATTAAAATTATTTTTTTTTGATTTTGATTAAAATAAAAAATTATATTTTAAAATTAAAAAATTAAATTATATAATTAAATTATTTTTTTTTTTTTTAATAATAATTTGTAAAATTAAAATTAATAATATTTAAAATTATATTAGCTTATCTTTATAATAGTATTATTAGAAATTTAAATTAGTTTAGATCAAACTATTATCTAATTAATCTAATCTGAAATTCAAGTTAAATTAGTAGATTTTTAGGTTAATATCATTTTAAGTTAACCTGTTATCTGATCTGATCTAATTTAAAAATTTTAAATCAAATTAATAAAAAAATTCTAATTGAATAATAATAAATAATTCAAAAGAATAATAATAATTATTTTTCTTAAATAACTTATTATTATTTAACAAGAATAATTATATATTATTATATATAATTTTTACAACATCAGTAAATTTAATAATGTGAAATATTATTAAAAAACTTATATATCATAATACTTCGATATTTTTATAATATGTAATATTTTGAAAGTTTATGATATGTAAACTTTCGAAGATTTACGATGTGTAATATAATAAATTATAGTAATTTGCATATTTACAATATATAATACTTTAATATTTTTATATGTATAATAATTTAAAAGTTTATAATACATAATATTTCAAAGGTTTACAATGTATAATACTTTGAAGGTTTCTAACAGGTAAATTTATAAATTTTATTATTAATATTCTAATCATTAGTAATTAATTTAAAAAACTTTAGTAAATAATTATTTGTTTACACAATACTTTAAAATTTATTAAAATTCATTAACGTTATGATTTATTTCGTTAAATATTACTTTATGCGAAATTAATATTAGGTTGATTTACTTTTAAATCATTGATGTTTAAGAAATTTTGTCTGTAAAATACTAACATTTAATTCTAATAATGTAATAAGTAAATTTTTCTCTTCCTGTTAATTAGCACCATTATCACATTTTGAAAATATTTAAATGAAGAAAGATTTGGTAAAAATAAGTTAATAATACATAAACTTATGCAACATTAAATAAAATACTAATTATATTAATAAATACGACTTACATTATTGAATTAATTTTTTGATTTTATCATTGTATTTAATTATATTATGAAAAAGTCTATTTCCCTTCGTTAGTTCTATTATAATCAAAAAAATAAGTCTATTTCCTTCTAATAAATTCAAAGAAAAGAAAACTGATATATATTTTGAAAATATTGAAAAAAGATTTTAGTCAAAATAAGTCAGTAATACATAAATATTAAATAAAATACTAATTATATTAAAATAAATATAACTTAGCTTATATTACATTATAAAAAGTTCATTTCCTTCTGTTAGTTTTATTATAGTTTAAAAAAAAGTCCATTTCCCTCCCAATAACTGAAAAAAAAAGAAAACTGATATACATTTTGAAAATGTTGAAGATTTTGGTAAAAATAAGTCAATAATACATAAACTTACGCGACATTAAATAAAATACTAATTATATTAAATAAATATGGCTTACATT
>CAJVPP010003011.1:0-12858 GCA_910592005.1 Funneliformis mosseae
CGTTAAAAATGTGGTCTTCATTCAGAAATGATAGGTTTTAATGTAGGCGTCATTTTACTCCTCGGGAAAAGATTTTATTAGGAAGTTTGTCGTTATTTATAAATATACTCCTACTTCCATAGTTTTAATTTTAATTTTATAATTTTAATAAGAATAAAGATAAATCACATTTATCAATTTAAGAAAAAGCACACTACCCATTTTTTTATAAAATTTACATGATTTTATATAATTAACGTTACACGACGGTTAAATTAAATTGAATTTGCATGTGGCTTTTAAATTTGAAGTTTCAATTTTATCGTTTTTAAGATTGTATTATACGCCAATTTACGCCAAGTGATAAACATGGTGAAACAAAAAAAGTATACCAATAAATTAAGAAATTCTCATGGTTATGTTCCTTTCTTTTTCAAAAACCATGGCTTGTTATAAATTATTTAACGGAGATTTACCCGAGTTAACTTATTATATAGTGCAACATTTACGAGATGAACCAAAATCAATATATTCATGCGCACTAATCAATCGACATTTATGTCGACTTGCTATCCCAATGATTTGGGAAGATCCTTTTTCTGTCAGGTTAAAAACGTTTGGAGAACCTTGTGATTTTATCGATATTTTTTCATATCTTCTTTGTGATGATGATATAGCAAATTTTAAAGTTTTTGGAATTACTATCAAGTCAAATGAACCAAAACCTTTATTTAGGTATCCCACTTTCATCAAGACATTGGTATTATCTCATTTGGAACTGCATCTGAATAATTGGATTTGTCACCGTAGACAACCTTGTGATTCCGACAACGAATATAGTAACAAAATCAAAGGATTTGTCTGCCTGACGTATATTAAATTATTTGTAGAAAGTGATGCAACCTTAAGTAGATTAAGTATGAAAAGCAGCGAATCTTATGACATATTTTTACCCGAATTGTTTGAAATCATTTTCCATAGTTCAAAATTCATATCAAATATTAAGAGGCTTAACATTGACCTAAGTGAAGCTGATCGTTTGAACATTCAAGAATTCGTGCTGACTTTATCAACATTAGCACCTTGCATTGAACAGGTTGAATTTTCAGAGTATAACGGGAATCTACCGGTTATCATTGCATCACAAAAACAACTTTCAACTTTAACCCTTAAAAAAATACAGATGAACGATCAAATCTTGGATGGCATTAAGCAATGTTTTAGAACTTTAAATTCAATCAAGTTTATGAACTGTGAATTTAAACAAGTGACATCATTTGAAACGCTAAACTCTTTTACCAGCTTACATTACCTCTTATTCCAACATAGTGATGGATTAAAGAATCAAATGTTTCAACCGTTAATTGATAACCCCACTTCATTAAAAGTTAGATCCTTGAGATTAATTGGCGAACTCACGGAATATTCCTCATTATTACAAAAGATTGGTCCTCATGTTGAGAATTTGGTCATCAAATTATTTACCCACGATGAAAGTAATGCTTTAGAGAGTGTTATCAAGTACTGTACAAAGGTCAAATTCCTTCAAATATCTAGTATTGATACTTATGATATCCCTCAAGTATGTGAGTTGATCACTAGCATCGGCGCGCATCTCGAATACCTTTCCCTTAAAATTTTATTTGCATTAAATTTACCTTGTATATTTATCAGTTCAAAACTTCTGGACGAGTTGGGTCCCGTGTTATCAAATCACTCGAGTTCATTGAAATATTTGAACTTGTTCCTTTCAATCGATCCGATCTTCATGAGAAACTTTCTTGATGAAGTACAAGATATCAATTTGAAAAAGTTATTAATTAGGAATTGTCATTACGAAGATGTCGATGTCGCTTTTGACGTCTTGAAAGAGTTTGCAGAGGAGCAAATGATAGACGATTTTGTATATGAGATTGTTGATTTTTTTTGCATTCACACTAAAGTAAGGGACTACATCGATGAAGTTCAAAAGAACAAATATCCAGATTTGGTCTTTCGTATTCCGGATTTTGAGTGATTAATTCATTTTTGATGAACGTTGGTTTAAAGGATGAAAATATAAGATTGAAAATTATAATATAAAGAAATTATTTTACGATAACTCATTACTTAAATTTTCTTATCTTTTAATAAACTTATTTGTTAATTCAAAAAAAAATTTCAAGAAATATATTTATTTTCGTTGAATTATATATAAATGACGGAGAAAACACGCTCTTAAACTAATCATATGATTGTTTGATTTATCAAACTAAAATTTTACAAATTTAAACGTCGTCGTAAGCAATTGAAAGCCTTTAGAATTCTTTCGATCATTTTAATTATTAAACCTTTGAAAATCCGATTCCTATTTATAAGGAAACTTTTAAAATTTTTTGAGTTAACGTTCGCTTCGAGCTTCGAACCGCAACGGATTTTTTTTTTTTTTTTTTTAAAAAAAAAAAAACTTTAGTATATCGTTGCGTTGCATTGATTAACTTTTTTTTTCGGTTTCTTTATAATTAATTTTTTTTAGTCGTACAATTTTTTTTTTTATTTAATTTTATTTATTTTGAATTTTTTTTTTTTTTTATTTTGTTTTATAATTTCTTATTAGGATTTTCCTTCTCTTTCAGCTTTGGCTTGCGTTAGTTAGTTATAAGTAATTGTTTCCTTATTTTTTATTTTTATTTTAAAAACAATTAAAAAAATTCGAAAATTTTTTTCAGATTCCATCACTTTTGATCTATAAATTGCGGCGTGAATAGTTAGCGTCTATTTTGTAGCAATTGTTTATATAAAAAGGAAAGGGTAGAAAAAGAAAGAATAAATGTTTAAGGCTTATAATAGAACCACAACTGTAGCTGGATGGTTGAGCCTATTTAATTAATTTTGGTAAGGTTGACTTTGATTTAGTTTAACTCTTTAAAGAAGATAGAAGTTTTTGTACTTTCTCTAAATTTGAATTTTGTAATGTTTATATCTTTACTAATGATTGGTGTACTTAAAATAAAATAAATATAAAAAAAAAAAATAGAACCACAACTAGTAGTTTTTATGTTTATCACAAACATAATATATCAAAAAATATAAGCAATTTCAAAATATAATTGGTTTGAAAATGGACTTTGAACTCTCCTCCGTTGTGAATCTATTATTATATTATATTTTTAAATAATTGGTTTTGTATATAGTTTTAAATGAAAACAAGAACAAAAATTAAGCTTTCTCATGTAGGTTAATTCTTTACGCAGATGACTTTTTTTTGGTATCCGGACGTTTCGCCGAATCCGTTTCACCGAAACCCACTTCGCCGAATGGACTTTTCACCGAAAGACGTTTTCGCCGAAATACCATTCCGCCTAAAGGACACTTCGCCAAAATGCCGTTTTGCCGAAATGACGATTTTCCGAATCCTTTTTGCCGAATGGACACTTCTCCGAATCCGTTACACCGAAAGGATATTTCGCCGAAAATGACTACTTCGTAACATTTATTTAACTTACCATTTTTAGGTTCTACATTAAAAAGTAAGTTTTTCTTAAAAATTTCGTTGGAAATAATAAAAAAAGTTCAATAAATCTGGCAAATTGCCAACAACCAACAGCGAATTATTTTCGTTTTCGGCGAAATGTCCTTTAGGTGAAACGGATTCGGAGAAGTGTCCATTCGGCAAAACGGATTCGGCAAAACGTCATTTCGGCGAAGCGTCCTCTCGGTGAAATGTTCATTCGGCGAAACTTCTTTCGGTGAAATGTCCATTCGGCAAAATGGACATTCGACGAAGTGGCTGTTCGGCAAAATGTCATTTCGGTGAATTGGCTTCGGCAAAGGGAGTTTCGGCGGAACGGGTTACCCTTTTTTTAGTTTAATAATAATAAATTTTCGATTAAAAATTTTTTATGAAAGAAGCAAAACAATCAAAAGTTAATTTAGTTTAGACACTCTAGTAAACGTGATATTTTTTTTGTTGATGTAGCTCTAACAATTCAATTCTCTGCAATAGGTTATGAAAAAGCATTTACCTTTTAAGTTGTAAATAAACAATTTTATAAATTATATATTTCTTTATTTCTTTTATTTTTATAACAGTAGCGATGAATTAAATTATAGTAAAAGGTATAAGAATATTTTTACCCATACAAATAGAGGGGCATGTGCACATAAAATAGTAACCCAAGTAAATAAAATTCCTCGCAATATATATTATTGATAAAAATAAATGACGTTAAAGTAGTTTCTTCTGGAAATTGTAGACCAAACGTTTTGAGTACCTCGCAATTATAAATGGTAAATAATAAAAAGTGCATTTGAATGGTTTATTGCTATCAGAATGTATCAGAATGGTATAGGAATAGATAGGGGTCATTATTGGTGTTATGAATCTAACCTGTGTGAAAAATTTTTTTTTTTTATTTATGAATTAATAAAAGATGTCATTAATTGACCAAACAGTCGTCATCATTGTTTAATAATAAAAATTTTGTAATTCCTCAGAATTTTTATATCGGGTTAAAATAAAAAAAAAAAAAGGTAAAATTAAAAGCAAAAGTCAATACATCCTTTTTCTCTGAAACTCGTTTAATTCGAAAATTCGTAACGAAATTTTTAACAATATTTTTTTTCAAGTGGCCATTTGTAAGTCCCATAAGTAATTTTATATTTTTAAAAAAAATTAAAATAAAGATCTTCTGGAGGTGGCGATTGGTTTTGAATATCCTAAATAAAATTAAATATCATTAATTATAATTTTGAAAAATTGAGAAATTATATCGCGCGAAATTTTTTTTTTTTTTTTTGAATTTCGAAGATCTAATAATTAAACGCCTAGAATTGACAGAAATCGATTGTGCTACATTCTTTTTCATTTTTAGCGTAAAATCGATTTGATTTTTTGATTTTCACGTCATGTACAGTACCTATCGCTATTTCATACATAAATATAACTCGAGAGAAAGATATTATAAATGGATAAAGGAACTATTACATTATTGATATAGTTAAAATTAGCTAAACTTTCATTTTAGAATCTTATATATTTTCATACTCACAAAATAATTTCTCTATAAAAACAGTTGCGATTATCACAATTCATAAGTCAATAAATGATAACATGTGAAAAAGATAACTCACCTTCATAATTGCACTATCTTACCCTCCTTGGAGACTGGAGTAAACTTCGTTTCAAACCTTTGAGATTGAATCGTCTCTTTTGGTAATTCTGGTAGTGTTGCCTTTAAACTATAACTAAATAGTAATGGACGCCTGTTAATAACGATCTGATACGCATCTCATCCGCGTAGATACGTTATTAAGCGCAATAAATTTTCCACTTTTGTCTCAACATTATTTTTGAAAATTGAATGAGTTTATCTCATCTTCATAAGCAAAGATGAGCCTCAATTCTTCTTGATTGTAAATTGGCTGTAACCTTCCAAACGAACTTTTTATTCACCAGATCATAATGCAAACTAGTTTCATTTCCGTTGGACAATGCATCCGAGAAAGTATACGATCATATTCGTATGCCAACTTGCTACAACAACAACTTCATCCCTGTGGATTTCAAAGCCGGCTTGTTCGAATTCCAATATGAAAATCGCGAATCGTAAATCATTATTATTTAACAATTATTGAGACGAAATCTGATCTTGTTGATCCTTGTCCAGTATTACCCGGAATTAGATGCCGTAGTTCCAAAATAGGAAGGAATTTCAAATGATGAAGCTTAAAGGTTATAGAAAAAATTCTCAACCACAGTACAGATTAACGTTATTTTCAAACGGATTGCTACAAAGACCGCGCGATGAGGTGGCTCTGTACGAAATAACTGCTGTAATTGCGGATGATGCAGTTAAAACGTCGATAAATAAGAAGAACTTTTTGGGCGATTTCAAAATACCTGACGGAAGAATGTAACCATGATATTGCGATCATGGACGTATAATCGGCCTTTCTTTTTAGGCGATTGCAATATCCAAACTATGATCGAAGCTCATCATCAGGTTGCTCTTCAAAAAGACAGACAAAATCTTGCGCGCAACTTGTGGTATTGAATGTTGCTCGTTTTTGTATCAACAATTTCCAAATTGACTATGGACTACCTCAACATTTCGAAATAGTGACAGGTGCGTTACGAATCCTCTTCGTTGTGCTGTGACTGCAAGTCTGTAAGCATCTTGCAATAATGATCTATTTATACTGAGTGATTTCACATTACACTCTTGGATATTGCATTTCCTTTTTTGTTTGTGATAATGTATGAACCTTGGTACATCCAAATCGTCATTCGCTTAATTACAATTAATTACAATGTATTCACATGACGTACTTGCTTTTTCAAGATAGTCGTCATTCTCAGCCTCAATTCCGATATCTATACACGATTGTCTGATGTACTAGCTTCACTAATCTACAAATTTAGATAGATAAAAAATGATACAAAAGAAATCAGTATAATTCTGAGTCAGTCAAAGTCTGGGAAGACTGGAATGGCTCCGCAAAGCACCATCTCAACAACATCACTATGGCCAATTGAGATGGTAACTGATTAGTATTATGACAATATTTGGCTCGAATGCCACACGCGGTTTTGGATGCACCCCATCTCGGTCAAGTGTCTCCATGTCGATCATTTGTCAATCATATAAAATCAGCCGATCCTGAATTAAAAGCTTCGGGGCATATAGTCGGGCGAATTCTACAAATCAATAAATTTTAAATTTTAAATTATGTAAAAATATGATTTTAAAACAGTAATTCAAAGAATAGGCTTTATAAATAAGTTAGCTTAGGGCTGAATAATTAATTAAGTAAATTATATAATAAATTAATTTTCTTATATTTCAAAGATTTGGGCAAAGTCAAAAATTCATGGCCAAACTATGCCGACCATAATATATGATATTTTAGGTCATGTAGAATATAATATAAAAATATCACGATAAAATTTAAAATAACACAAAAGTTAGCTTTGAGTCAACTTTTTGAATATTTCATATATAAATCATATCTATATATTATTACAAATATTAATAATTTAGTCTTCAAAGATTTGGGCAAAGTCACAAATGCTTGGCCAAATATACTAATTATTATACTTGATATTTTAGGTTATTTAGCATATAACGATAATATAAAAGTATCACAATAAATTTTAAATAACAAAAAAAGTTAGATTTGAGTCATCTTTTTGAACATTAATGATTTAAACTTCAAAGATTTGGGCTAAATTATACCAATCATTGTATTTTAGATACAGTATTAGGTTATTATTATTTAACGTTAAGCATAATATTTAATTTATAGGTGAATGAAGATTTTCATGATATTAAATTTGACTTCTTTTTAATAAAAATGGAATTATATTTTTAATTCAGCAAGTATTATTGAATTTTTAAATTTTTTCAACAAAACTTTAATGGCTAAAATCCTTATATTAAGGTCGCTATATAGTATTTAAAAAGATTTATTATTAAATATAATGTTTAAAGCTGACTTTTATGAAAATTTCATTCTAATTCACATTATACATAGTATTACATATTAAAAATATGAATGCTATAATATTTTTCAAGTATATTTTATCCATAGCTTTTCTTAATTTCTGCTGATGATAAATATAAAATTGGAATTTGTAAGCATATAGCAATATCTACTGATATCAGAAATCATTTAATACTTAATGCAGTAGGCGTAGAATTAAGTATTTATGATTATGATTTAATAAGTTATTTTTAACTCTAATTATTTCTTTATTAATTAATATATTTACTAATATTAATAAAATTTTTTATCATTGTCAAGTTTATGTTTCTTATATAGATTTGCTTTTAGACATTCTTATAAATAATTTATATTTATATAAAAAGAAAATAACAATTTATTAGAAATGTTTTTAACATTTACTAATAATAGTCTTAATTATTATGACATCTTTTGTTACATTAATATACTTAAAAAGATTTTGATTATTTAGAATATTACAAATAGCATTATATTATTTTTAAACTAATTTAACTGAAAAAGTAATATCAGTATTAAACCTTAGTTTATAAGATGTAGCTTTATAATATAAAAATTAGCAGTATAATGCATCTTAAAATTAATAAAAAAAGATTGAAAGTTTTAAAATCAGCTTTAGAAGAGAGATTTATACTTTTGTTTAGGTAATATAATATTCATTTTTTAGTATAGATTTATAAATTGATAATATAATTCAAATAAATGATATAATATAAAATAAACTTAAAAGTATATTTAATTTTAAAAGTTAAAAAACATATTATTAAATTTGCATATTTATTTATTTAATATTTAATATGCTATTATGATAATCCTATTAGGATATTTTTTTCATTATTTATTTTACACAAGTACTATATGGTAGATTTTCTCTATTATCCTTTATTTATTTCTTTATTTATTCTTTTTTTCATCAAAAAAAATATAGATTATGTATTTGTTTAGTCTGAATCTTTTTTTAAAATCAATATCTTGTTTAATTAACCTAATAAGTATATCAATTTCTAAAAATGTATAAATAAGATGATCAGGAGATTCATATATTAGGATAGTAGACAGTAAACTATACTAAAAATAATATAGCCATTTTGCTCAGTAAAAATTTATTTTTAACTATACTCAGTCATGATTTATAAAAAAATAATTTTTCTATTTAATGAATCACAATACATGAGATAGATGAGTAGCAGAAAAGCTTATATATATAGTTAATCTACCATATATAGGTATATAGTATACATATACAATATATGGTATATGGTGTATAATATAGTAAATTCAGAAGGATCTTTTTTCTAAATTCAATAAGCAAACTCTAATTCGATAAGGATATATATTGCAAGTATTTTGAAGATTATGCCATGAAATTTATAGGTTTTTAAAGTAAAAAAATGTATAAAAAATGCTTTACATTCATTTTAGATTAAGCACAAAAGAAAATTTTATTCTAAAATAAGAAAAAATAGGAGCTCTTTTCATTATTATAATAATATATTTTTATTGATTTTGCTAATTTTTGTTAATCTATTTTATTATGAAAATAATTGTTAAAAAAATTACATATTTCAGATATTCAGTTTATATTTATTTTAACTTTTTTATATTACAAATTCTTATTTATCTTACTTTTTTTGTATATTTATAAATACTATAATCAATTTGATCTTTTTTTTTTAAAAAAATTCTTTTTTTTATTTTTTTTTAAAAAAAAACACAAATATTCAAAAAAAATACAAATAAATCTAAATATAAAATACCTGTTTAATTATTAATAATTTTGTATATTTCAGATTACAAAAAATAATTCTCTTACTTTTTTTATACAAATTATTTCTTACCTTTCGTGAAGTTTGTAATGCTAATGATATATGAATTCACTTTTTATACTATTTAATAATTTTTAAACATTTTATTAAAGTTTATATAGAATAAACAAGTATATAAAATGCTATTAATTTAGTATTCTTGTTTAAATTTTAACCAACTTTAATAATGCTTGTTAAAAAAAACTAAATAAAAAATTAAATTAAAAAATATAAAAATCATTAAAAGAAATTTAAAATTTAAAATATAAATAAATTATAAATAAATTATTAAAAAACTAATAAATAAAATAAAATATTAGTAATATAATTGATAAAAAAAATTCTAGAGTATTAAGATTAAAAAGCAAAAAAATTATTAAAAAAAAAAATTTAAATTTAAAAAGTCTATTAATAAAATTGCATGTATTAAAAAATTAGAAAAAAAATGTAATTAATAACTGAAAAAAAATTAAATCAAAAATTAATTATTAAAATAAAATACAAATTAAAATAAAAATTAATTGAAAAGAAAAATTAAATTAGAAATTAATTTAATTAATAAAAATTAAACTTTTTTTTTTATTAAATGTTTTTAAAAATTTGGTTTTATATTTTTATTTATCATAAATGAAACTTTAAAGTTTAATTGAATTAGTTACTTGACCAATTATTTAATGCTAAATGGAAGACAAATTTTCTTATATATTGCAAACTCTAGTTAATTAAACTTAACGTTAACATTAAGTTTAAAAATAAAAAAATTAAATGAATATTTCGATATAAAAATCATAAGTTTAACAATATATTTTCTTAAATAAAAAGGATTTTTTTAATATTTAATGTAAGTATTAGATACTGAAATGGGTTTTTACTGTATTACTTAAATGTTAATAAAGTACAAGTATAGTTGTGAAGCAAAACCCCAAATCCATTTTGGCAAAAGTCAAAACTTTCAAAATTTGTTTCAATAATTTCAATGAGTTTTAATGAGTTTTGATAAGTTTCGATAATTTTAACAGATTTTAACAAGTTTTGATAGATTTCAATGAGTTTTGAAGTTTTGATAGGTTTGATAGATCTTGAAAGTTTTGACAGTTTTGATAAGAACTTTGCAAATTCTAATTAAGTTTGACAGGTTTTAACAGGTTTATCATATTACAAATCATAGAATATATAAAAGTTTTTTTTTAATTTTATCTAATATAATCTATTTATTGTAATAATAAGCAGCAATAAAGATGCAAATCAAAAAATTAGTAGAAGACTGGAAAAGAATATTTGAAAACATTTTATAAAAGGAAGCAAAAAGACTCCTAGGTATTATGAAACAACATGTAAAGCTTGTATGAAATTTTGGACAAGAGATAAATCAGAAATAATGGAAGAATATTTAACAAACTATTGTATTCAAGCAGAACCTTCAGTTATTCAAAAATATTTAAATATAATAGCTAATCATAATATTAATGATGATAGCTAAAGAAAACAAAAAAGTAAAGTTGTTTATGGAATAATAGATGCCTTTTTAAGTCCTATTAAATTATCAAAGAGAAAAGTAGAAAGGATTGACCGCATATTTGTAAAACTTTATATGGGTTGATTGCTAGAAAAATCAGATTCTAGGAATTTTTTAGCAAAATTGAGATTTTTATTGTATTTTAGTTTTTGATGTTATTAGATTAAAATGTATTAAACTCTTAATTTTAGTCAAAAATTTCTCAGAACCTAATTTTCCTAGAAATACTCCCATATGTGTAGGTATATTTTAGCGAATTATTAAATATCTATTTTTTTAGAGATCTTTAAAAAAACTTAATTCTATATATGAATTACCAACCTGCAAATATCTTGCTAGATGTTTATTAAAAAAAGAAATGTCAATTGTTAATAACAAAATCAATAGAGATTTCAACATTATATAAGTATATTTATTTTTTGTTTTATTAAAAATCAAAAAATTATAATATATTTTAACATAATTTTATTTTAAAAAGCTTTAGATAGATGGAATAGTAGTAAAAACTATTCATATTGAAACCTTTTAATTATTATATCTAAATGAAAGAAATATCTATATTGGCTATCAGATTTTTCAAATAAATCTCATACTGAAAATTTTTTAGCTACTAAAATAAAGAAGTTTAAGAAATTATTAGACTATAAAAAATCTCAACTATTGGTAAGTGATAATGGCCCTAATGTTAAATTAGCTAGAGTAAAAATCATCAAAATATATCTACATTTATTAAACATTCATTATATTGTATATGCAATTAATCTGATGGTATAAGATATATTAACAATTGAATTTACTGATCGAATGATCCATTATTGTAATAGTTTAGTTGTCTTTTTTAAAAAATCTGTACATGCAAGTAAGTATATTTTAAAATATATTATATGTTTTTAATTTAATTTAATACTTATTTTTTTAATATTTAATATTTATATATTTTTAGATGCTAAATTACATAAATTATAGCTACAAATAATATTGAAGGAGGTAATTTAAAAACTTATTCAAAAACCCAATGGACAACTGCAAATAAATGTGTAGCAAGTATAATTCACTTAGAATATACATTAAAAGAAGTAGTTTATTTATTATTAAGTTTAAATTACTATAATATTTATTTTTTAATTAATAAATAATACATATATTTTTAGATATATAATCAACATTCTGAATTATTACTAATGAGAAGATTGTATATATTATTATTCGAATAGATTTTTTTGCAAATTTAAAAATTTTATATTTTGTTTTATTACCATTAGCTAAAGCAGTTTTATTACTTGAAGCATGTTCTACTATATTAGGAGATTGTTATTTAGGATTAGCAAAAATTAATGCAGCAAATTAACAATTACCATTACAATATTTATCATTTAAACAAGATTGCTTTGATATTATTATTAGCCGATTAGAAGAGTATGATGATGATCTTTATATATTATCATATTTTTTATTATTACAATTTAGAGGTATTATTTTTATATTTCATATATATATTAGTTTTTTATGTAAATATTAATTTATACTTATTTTAATTTATTTTAATTAGGTGCAGGTTTTAAAAATGGACAATTTATCTGCATTGTAAAGGTTGCAGTAGAAATTTGAAAACAAATGGGAAAAACTTTATTATCTGCTAATATTTTTGTTGCTCAGTTATGAAAATATAAACAAAAACAAAATCCTTACCATCTTCCTTTTACTATTGGTTATGATAATCCATTAGCTTGGTGGAATACTATTGAACCAGAACTAAATTATTTGCAAGTACTTGCATTAAAAATGCTTTCAATAATACCCAATAGTGCTAGTTGTGAAAGAAACTTTTCAATGCTTAATTGGTTAACAGGAAAGAAGAGAATGCAAATAAATATAGAAACTCTTGAATCAATGAGTAATGCTAAAAAAGAACTTTCTTATCTTGCATTAGATATGACAGAAGAATCAGTAATTGAATTATTACGAGAAACAAATACTAAAGCAATGGATGAAGCAATAATTAATGAAGAATTACTACCTCCGATTATTGATTTTCCTAATGCTGATCTTCCATCT
>CAJVPP010003012.1:0-12857 GCA_910592005.1 Funneliformis mosseae
TATTTAAAAACATAATATAATTAAGCTACAATTCGCAAAAAGCCGTGCCCGGATACTTTCTTCAGGGGAGTGTATCTAAACTATATATATTTAATTATATTTATATAAAATTCAATTACATATTGAATTTCAATTTTTTTACATTCTTATATCTT
This sequence comes from Funneliformis mosseae, assembly GCA_910592005.1. NCBI lineage: Eukaryota > Fungi > Glomeromycota > Glomeromycetes > Glomerales > Glomeraceae > Funneliformis > Funneliformis mosseae. The sequence continues at coordinate 156 of CAJVPP010003012.1, forward strand.
TATTACTTTGTTTTTATTTTAAACATTTCTTTAAAATACTAATATTTTTGTTAAAATTACTACAATATGAAAATTTACTGTTTATTATATTAGTAATATTTAAATTTGTATTTAATACAAATATCTGAATAAATTTCAACTGAATAGTATAATTTCTCAACTTGTTATACACAAAATCACAAGTTATTAATAAAAATTCTTAAATTATCCAATTTTTCAGATTTATCTAGAATCTTTATCATTTATATTATCTTAATCATTAGTTTTTTTCTAGATTATTATCTAATTATTTTAATAGAATACCTAATGATAAATAATTTATATTATAAAATAGTATATCATAAATATAGAAAATTATATTCAAAATTTTGTAATATTATCCTATATATTTCAATAAATTTTTATGCTAAATAAAAAATATGACTTTTTACTTTCAATATAATTTATAATAAATTTAACATACTTTATACTTTGTTGTATAAAAGCAAAATAGCATATATATTTATTTTTATAATATTTATTTTACTTTTATTTAGTTTTAATATTCCTAAGTAAAGACTTATAATCTTTTATTATTAGTTTACTATATAATTTTTCAAATAACTTGTAATATATATTTTCTTTAAGTATTAAATTTAGAAGTTAATATAATTGTTTAAAAAATAATAAAAAAGATAGTAAATAATACAAACTAGTTTACTATATTTTTTATTATAAATGAATAATATCTTATTATATAATCTTTAAAAATTATTATAAAAGTAATTTTAATAAGTTAATCAAAAATTTTTAGAATTCAACTTTTTATTTACTTTTTTATATTTTTAAGTAAATTTTCATTAATTACATTATCATTTATAAATTAAATTAATTCTTAAAATCTTTTTATTTCTATTTTTATACTATAATAAATATTTTAAAAAATTCATCTTTAAAAACTTAATGATTAAATATGTATAAAACTAAATTAATCAGAGGTTAAAGTTTTACAATTAGATTTTTCTTTAAGATAGAATTCTCTTTAATAGTTTTATAGATTTTATTTATTATATCATATATGCTTATTAATTTTTCAGATTTATTATTTATTTCAGTTCATATCAAATTAATACTTTGTAATCAAATTTAGAATTAATATGATACATTCAACAGAATTTTTTATAAATTTTATGGTAGAATTTGAATAGTAATAAAATAATTAAGATCTAATGCTATAAAAAAAATAATATATGAAAATTAAATTTAAGTATATATATAATAATAATCTGATTTTCTATCTATATAAAAATATAATATATTTAGAGGTATTTCTAAATTTAAAAATTTAAATTTAAAATACATTTTTTTATATATATTAATTATATAATTAATAATAAATTCAATAAATACTAAAATTTTATCTTATTTATTAATTTTTTTTATTAAAAATTATTTAAAAAGTCAATTAATATAATATGAAACTAAAAAAAATTAAAGATAATAATATTAATTAATATAATAATAAAAAGAATAGTAGAAATAGCAAAATATTTTTTAAATTATTTTTATTACTTAACTTTAAAAATTATTTTTTATATAAAGATATTATAATAAGCTTATTACTAAAAATTTTTTTATTAAATAATTAAAAACAAATAATTCAATTTTTTAAGTTTAGTAAAGAATTACAAACTTTTAATTTAATTAAAAAATTTTTCTAATTTTAAAATTAACATTTTTTTATTAGATCTAATAAATAAAATTTTTTAAAAAGAATTAATGAATAAGAAAATAAATTATTATTATAAAATAAAATATTAAAAAAAAGATTAAATAAATATTTATTATTAATAGATCAATTATATTAAATTTATAATAGAAATTGCTAATAGAAAATAAAAAATTATTATGAAAATAAATAAATTTAATGAAAATCATAAATTATTCCATTTAGATTATAAATGAAGTTAAAATTAAAATCTAAAAATCAAAATATTTAAAGATTATAATTAAAATTAAAAGTTGAAATATATTATAATAGTTAAAATATATTATAATAATTAAAATTATTATGATAATTAAATCAATTATAATAGTTAAAATCAAAAAATATTTTAAAAATTAATATTTAATTATAATTATATTATTATTAAAATTTGCATATTAAAATTATTATAATTATGATCAAAATTTATCAGTTTTTCAATAATTACTTTTATATCTATTTTTAATATTCTTTAAAATTTTTAATTATTAAAATTAAAATAATTTTCTATAATTATTTCATTATTTTTAGTATTTCTTTTTATTTTTATCAATATTATTTTCATTATTATTTTTATCAATATCATTAATATTATTTAATTCTTCTTATTCTTCTTTAATTTTCTTATTAAAAAATTCTGTAATATTTAAATTTTAATTAATTGTTTAAAAAAGTTATTCTTTAATAAAATTGAATTAATATAATAAGTATATAATTTTATCATTGCTTTCATTTATTCAATATTAATCTATAATTTAAATAAAAATTATTAATATAAAATTATTTAAAAAAATTAAAACAAAAAGTTATTTGTTTAACATTTTAAAAATTTCTTTTATAAACAAAATTATGTAAAATTATTAAAAAAAATTTAACATTAATATTTGAATAAAATTATTTTATTCTATAATATATTATTAATAATAATTCATATATATCATAAAATGATTATGCTAATTTATAATTATTAATGATTTTTATAAAAAGAGTGATCACTATTATTACTGATTTCATCATTATTATAGTTATAATATTATCTTTAATATATTTATTTTATCATGTATCTTTATTATTATTATTATTATATTTATTATAAATATTATTATTATTATATTAAATATCTTTTTATATACTTGTATTTTATATAAATATTATGTATTATCACTTTAATAAATAGATAAGTTTTATTCTTATAATTATTAATAAAATATAATCTTAATAATATAAAAACTTATTTTTTTATTATTTTTAATTTTTTTAAAATATAAATCATTAATAAAATGATCTAATCTTTTAACTTAATTAATTTGTATTTATAAAATATTAATATTTACTTATCTTTTTATAAGATAGATTAATAAAACTTTAAGTATAAGTTAATACAATAAATTTAAAATTAATTAATTCTATAAAAAATAAATTGTTTAATTTTTTCTTTTAAAAAAATAAAATAAATAACTAATAATACTTTATCACTTTTATAGATATTAAAATTTTGAATTGATAGGAGGTGAATTTTATAAAGAAAAAATAGATTTATTAATAATTTTTTAAATAAAAGTATTAAAATACTGTTATCTAATTATTAATTAATAACTAAGTTTAGCTTAAAATTCATATTTACTTAGAAGATTCTTTATTTAAATTCTTTTTGAAAATTAAGAAAAGGTGTTATTAATGTTGAAATTTGTTTTAGAAAAATGATTTACAAAGTCATTAGATTTAATTTTATGTAGATCATATTAAGGAAGATCTTGATCAATATATTATATTAGAAAATCAGACTGACTTATTTAATTTGTAGGATTTACAAAATTCATCTAATTTATCTGATTTATTTGATTGGCTTATTTTATTAAATTTTTTTACATATTTAATTATTTTCGTTATAATTATTATTTTTATTATTTTTTTTTATTTTTATAATTGATATAATTTATCTTATTATCTTTTATTATTATTTTATATAGCTAAAATTTACTAAAATAATTAGTTTATAGCATAGCAAGTAGTTAAGCGTAGCAAATAGTTAGTTGTAATAAATTTATTTTATATAAATATAATAACTTTTTGCTTAACTTATAAATTAACTCTTTTGTAAGTTATAAACTTATCTGTTAGTTTGAACAAGTTACAGTATTATAAATAAAAAAATTAATTTAAATTCATACAAATTTACTTTTCCTTCAACATTATTCCTCATCTAAAATTTGTTATGATATCCTATACTAATTTACTATTAAATTTATTATTATGAGTTTGATTAATATATCTTAAGTTTTAAGATGTAATAAATTACTGAATTGATTTAAGTATAACATATATATATAGGACTTAGAAAAATCCTAAGATCAGAAACTTCAACATATAGAATCAATTGCTATAACCTTCTAATTTAGACATTAAAATAACTAAAAATAAATCTAGTGATAATTTGGTAATTCTTATCAGGAAATAAAACTATTAAGAAAAGTAAAAGAAACTTAAAAGAAGAGATAGAGAAGATGAAGTATTAATTTAAAATTATACAAAGATTATACAAAGTCTTAACAGATAGTACCTATTTTTTTTTAACTCTATAAAAGCTTATGTAATATTTTAATCATGCAAAGCTTATTGGAAATTACTTGACTAAATGCTAAATTTTATTAAATAAAGAAGATAATAAATACAAATTTAATACAAAAGTTATAGACGTCATTATCTTAATACTGACTAATCAGAATTTACAAAATTTAGACTATTAGAACTAGGGTTGGTAAAGTCTATTCCAGTCTGATCCTAGTCCTGGAACTTATAAGTCTTATTATATAAACCTGCAGACTAGATCTGTGTATAATAAGTCTAGGACTGAATCTCAAACCTGAGTTCTAAGACTTAGATCTAACCAGTTTTTTTTTGTTTGATTAACTATTTCTAAGAGTTTTATCAGGATTTATATCGTATTATAAAAGTATTATATGGGTTGATTGCTAGGAAAATCAGGTTTCGGGAATTTTTAGAAAAATTGAGATTTTTATTGCATTTTAGTTTTTGATGTTATTAGATTAAAATGTATTAAGTTCTTAATTTTAGTCAAAAATTTCTCAGAACCTGATTTTTCTAGAAACACTCCCATATAATTACACAATTCAAAATTTATAAATCTCTGATCTATTAAATTATTAGAAGTTTATTGCATAATACCTACACATGATGTACATACAATCTCTGCCAAAAGTAATAATGATCAATTTTTATAACTTAACACATGCAATTTATTAATAAACCCAATTAAAATTTTTTTAAATAAAATATGAATATCATAGTTGCAACTTTTATTAATTAATTAGTATTTAGTATGTGCTTCTTTTGCATCAATGCATGCTATAATTCGATTTATCATACTATTGATGCAGTTAACTATTATATCATCATCAAAATCATCCCATTCTTCTTGAATTATATTATAAAAAATTTCAATTGATATTTTTTTTTCTGCATCACCATTTTCTTAATCTTTATCTCAACTTTGCTTTTTAAAATAGCTAAACATTTTCAATCAGATTAAGATCTGGACTATAAGATGGTTATAGAAGAACTTGACCCAGAAGATGAGTTTTCAAGTCCCTTTGAACATCATAGAATTTGTATTTCAGGTTATTATCTTGCTGAAAAATCCATTGATGACCTAATAATTCATTCACATTATTATAGAGCTGATCGTTAAGAATTCAGCAATACAAATGATAATCAAGATTTTTGGTAAACATGTGCATGTCAATTCTTCTTTTAACATTAATCGCAGCCCAAACATGCACTTTAAAGGGATGCTTAACTATGGGTTGAATTGGTTCTCTATTACAAGACCATGCAAAGGTTGTGTTATAAAATATTTGGATTATTATTTCATCAGAAAAAACTACCCTTTTCTAATCATATTGCAAATGGTCTTGTGCTCAAGATAAGCGAATATTTTTTATTTTTTAGGTCAAAAGAAAAACTTTTCATGAAAGAACTGCTACATTACTGAGCCTAGAAAGTTCTTGACAGATAGTTGTTTCACTGATTTCTAATTCTGAATCATTTTCTTCTAATATAGCCTTCAGTTCCTCAACTGTAGTAAAATGATTATGCTTAATAATCATTCTGACGTGCTAACATTTTGCGAGGGTTAATTTTTGTGGGTAGCCAAATCAATGAATTTCTGAAATATTACCATTTTTTCATAAAATGGCAACATATCTTTCACAAGAACGTAAAGAAACTCCAGTTCAGTTGGAAATTTCCTTTATATTATAGATATTTTTATTCCAAAGATATTTTATGACTTTGTGATTTACTTTAATAGATATTGATGGCATTTAGTATAGTGGTAATTTAGGTTAAGTTTAAAATAAACAAATAACATTTAAAATTAGGTTTTTTTGTTTATTTTATTAAAAACAATATCATATTGCCTAAATCAGCCTAATTAATAATGCGTCAAATCAGAATACTGAAGAAACTGTGACCAAAATATTATTTAATATTCCCACTATCATTACTTTCAGCGGAAACTGTATATAAATCGCAAATATTTCACATCCTGCTAATTTTCGAAATTGAATAAAATTAAGAGGATATATTATGCCTAAATCCTATTTGAATAGAAATGAACGTAATCAAGCATAACATCTATACAAATACAACTACATCACTTTTGCTATCAAAATATTTCCTTTTCACATCAAAAAAGGTATAAACCTTTTTTTTTATTTTTTGTTTTTTTTCTTTTACTTTTTTTTTTAAATTACTAACTACTATTTCCCTCTAACTTGTTCACCAATTTTATTATCAATCTAACTTTTGACACATAATGATACTCTTGCGATTTCTAAGTGTAACTTGTTTTGAGTTTTTATATAGTATTACTCACTATAGAAAAGGCTTACTCACAGGTCACACTTGTTGCTTGTATGGCTAAATGATCTCTTGCTATTTAATGAAAGTATTGGAAACATAGTTGAATATGCTCACTACTAAAGAAGCAAATCCATATTATCATCATATGGTAAAGCTAAATACTGATCTAATTCAGCAAAAATAGAATTGGTTAAGGTAGAAGTTTATGATGTTTCAGCAGTTGCTCCTAAATGACGTTTTTTTAATTGGTGAAAATATTCTCGTAGTGATGATAATGATTTAGAAGTATTTTGAAAACAAAAAAGTTGTGATCATATTTCTTGAATAATATATAAGAAAAGTTATTCTTTTAAGGCATTAATTGCCTTTGTCATTTGTTCTCCAACTTCAAAAATGGAATTTTTATTTTGAGGATCTAATAATGTGATAACTGTGGTTATATCATCAATTATTGTCTAATATTCTTCAATTTATGATTTTATTGAATCTGCTAACATATACTGATCAAAGCCATCTTTTTCAATATAATATTTTAAATGTGCTTTAATTTCATTAAAGAAATAATGCATATTGGCTATAGTAGGATATGACGAACTAGAAAGAATTATAGTTGTTTTTTCAAGAGGTTTCAAACAGTAAGTGTTTTCTTGAATAATTAATTATTATAATTATAAGTTTTTGTTTTATAATATATATATAAAAAATCTACTAATATTATATTTACCTCTATTTTTTTCATGCTAAAGCATCTGGTATTAAATTTTGTATGTCTTCATGTTTAATTGCAAGCATTTTTAATGCTCTTTTCATTTGTTGCAATTTTTGAAGCATATAAAAGGTGAAATTCCATCTTATTTCTACATCAATTTCAGGTTAAAGGTATTTAAGCTTTTCTATAATACATAATTTGTATAAATCATTATATAATAAAACAGAATTTTTAATCTTTGCTATTAACTTATATACATTAATATTTCTTTATCTATTATTTTTATATCATATTTAGCTACAAGGTTGAGAATATGAGCTGAACAGTAATAATGTTTAAAGAAAAACTGTTTAGAACTTATTCAAACTCTTCAGCTAATTTCTTTTCACAGACTATCATTACTGATTCATTATTTGTTGTAAGTGCTAAAGTTTTAGTTGTTAAATTAAATTCATTAAGAATACTAATAATTGTATTTGCTATATTAATTCCTGTATGCTGAGTTAGAAAAGGGATAATATCAAGTAGAATTACGTTTGAAATTTCAATTCTGATCAATATAGTGAATAGTTAAACTAAGATATGATTTACTACTTAATATTAATGTCCACATGTCAGTGGTAAATACAACCTTGCCAGATATTTTACATAGATTATATTCAATATTTAACTAATGTTTATCAAACTTTTAAATAACCATTATTTTAATTTGATGATGATCTGAAACCTTGTAACGGGAATTAAATGTATTTATTATTTTAATAAAATATTCATTTTCTACAACTCTAAAGGATTGTTGATCAGAAATTACCCAATTAGTAATTACTTGATTTCATTTTAACTTTTCTTTAAGAAATCAAGGATCAATACACTTAAAATTTAAAATTGTTTGTTGTTTATTAACCTTTGGTATTACTATATTATATTTGCTATACAGATGACATTTCATACTAGAATTTCCTAACTTTAAAGAGAAAACAAAGTCACATATTTTATATACAGGTACTTTCAAATGAGTTGGAGTTTTATAACTTATATAATTTTATAAAGAAGAAGTTTTACGCGAGTTTTGTGAATTTGTGAATTTTGTGAATCTTTTATTAGATGTAGTTGATATTTCATCAGTATCATGAAAATTATAAAAAGGTTCTAATTCATTTTTATTAATATTATCTAAATAAAGAGATAGATTATATAAACTATTATAAAGGTTTTCCATTATGTATTTTGACGTTTTACATAAAGTAAATGTATAATTTTTTTATTGGTAAATTTTTAATCTTTTTTTTTAAGCTAAAATTTAATTGGTTAGGACTGGGTCTTTATTAGTCTAAAAAATTGAACTTAAAGATCTGCAGACCTAGTCCTAGGACTAAGTCTTTAAGTTCAGGATCTAGGACTTTATCAACTTTAGTTAGAACTGTCAAATCTCAAGAATTATAATGATATGTATTTCATTCAAATTGGACAACTAAATGGCAAGATAATTAAAAAAAATATTATTTCATTTTATTTTTATATTTTATTATATTTTTATTAGACTTTATGAATTAATAGGTAAAATTTTAGTTTTGTTTTTGAATAATTATAAAAAAGGTTTCTACTGAGTCTAAGTAAAAGTGAGAGCTTTGGATTTTTTACTTATCTTATAGAAGAATGAGAGAAAGTATAAAAAAGTTTTGAATAGCAAATAATTGCAAATACCAAATACATTAAAAGAAAAATGTCTTAAAGTCTTAAAGTTTAAGAAATAGAATCATTATGTTAAGGAATTGAAAAAAGATTTATCATTTAGCTTTTGAATAATATGAAAGTATTAGGATATCTTAAATTATAAAATATTCTGCCAAAGGATTTCAGAAAAAAAGAAATAGATTATAATATTTTAGATTTTAGTTAGTAGACTAATTGAGTATTTATGATTAATTATATCAATATTTTTTGATTTTGAAAATTTCTAAGAAAAATTTTAATTATATGATATAGCAAAGAATATGATATCAGCAAATGAGATAATAATTATTACTTTATTTAAAAAAAAGAGTAAAAGCAAAAGTATTAACAATATGATTAGCAGCTCTTAAAATAATATTGAAAAAGTAATAAGCAAAAATATAATGATGTGCAAAATTTTATTGAATAATTGAAAAATACAAGTTTTGAGATATATGAATAAAAGTGAAAAGAAAAAAGAAGAAAAATATAATTTAGTATACAAAAGGTCAAAAATATGTTAATTACTCAAGTTGATAATTTAGATTTTATTTTCTTTACAATTCATTTCTCAAAAGATAAATAACTTTTTTATATACTTCTTCAAGTATATGAATCTTATTTTTTAATGAACCAAAAGAGAAAAAATATTAGTTAATTCAGTTCTTAAGCATTTATATTTAGCAAAAAATTTAGCATTTTGATTTAAAATAATTGATAATTATTCTCTTAATGTAGAATTTTTTTGATGAGTTTCTTGAACTTCTTGATAAGAACCTACAGTCTGTGACATAAATATCTGAAATTTATCATAACAAATAAAAATATTGTAAATCTTATTTTATTAGTTTCATATTTATGCTATTTATAGATTATAATATACAGATTAACAAAATAAAAAAAATTAATAATTAATTGTAAGCCCTTTTTTTTCTATAACTTTATTAATCTGACCTGACATATTATCCGCTAAATTAAAGAAAATATTTTAATCAATACTGTTCCATTCCTGCTGAATTATGCCCTAAAAAGCAACTACACTAAGTACTTTTTTTTTCTAATCTAATTATTAACCCTTTCCTCTACTTTTCATTTAAGAATAGCCTATAAATTCTCAATGGATTCAAATCAGGGGAGTTTATAGGCCAATTGATTACTGAAACATTATTCGCTATGAAAAATTATTGAGTGTGCCCTGCTATATGGGTTGGTATATTATCTTGTTGAAAGCATTACCCATAGCCAGCATCGTAAGCATTAGGAACAAGCTAGAATTGAAGAATTTCACAATATTTTTCAGAATTCATATTTTCTGTAAATAATTCAATCCCAATCAGTTCTTGATGAGAAAATGCATCCCAAATATGCATTTTATATGGATGTTTTACCATAGAATGTGATAGATATATATTATCAGCTTTGTAATATACTAATAGAGTATTACTAAATGTTTAAAAAGTGCTTTTATCTGAAAAAATTGTATGAGACCAATCATTTTGATTATGCCTTAAAGCTCACTGAAGATGTGTTTCAATATGATTTTGTTTAAGAAGAGGAACATCTTATGGCCTACAAACTACATAATTAAGTTTATTTTTAAGAGTACATTGGACAGTTTAAGTTGATATATTAAGGTCTGAATAAATATTATTCAGTTTCGTTATCATTAAAGATGAAGATATTGTATTATTAACTTAGACGAAACGACCAAGATATCAATATTTGTTAGGAATAAGAATAAGAGGATGATCAGAATTAGAGTTCTGGATGAGTTGAGTTAACTCACGAGTCAGATAGGCTGATTTGAGTTTAAATTGAGTCGAGTTTATGTTTTTTTGACTCGATGATTTGCGAGTCAAGTTAAATTCAAGTCAAGTTAAATATTAACTTGACTCAATTTAAACTCGACTTGATTCGAGTTGACTCGAGTTAACTTGAACAATATTTTTTTATCATTCAAGAAGAACAATGACGAATCGTTCAACTTGAACAATTTTTTTATTGTTCAAGAAGAACAATGACGAATCGTTCAACTTGAATGATTTTTTTTATTGTCCAAGAAGAACAATATCAAATCATTCGATTTGAATGATTTTTTTTATTATTCAAGAAGAACAATAATGAATTATTCGTCTTGAACAATTTTTTTTATTATTCAATAAGAACGATGACAAATTGTTTGTCTTAAATGATTTTTTTTATCATTCAAGAAGAACGATAATGAATTATTCAACTTGAACAATTTTTTTTATCGTTTAAGAAGAATGATAATGAATCATTTAACTTGAATGATTTTTTTTATTATTCAAGAAGAACGATGATGAATCGTTCGACTTGAATGATAATGAATTGTTCGCTCTTTTTTTCTATAAATTTATATGCAATGATCATCATCTAATGTGATTCAATGAATTTTTATTATCTTTTGTAAGCAAATAATTCTAACAGTTTTGAGAATATTTTATAGCCACTTTTTTTGATTATAAATATTTATCTAGAAATTTCTTCTATTTTTTTCAAAATTTTTCTTTTCTCCCAAAATTATTGTAAATTTTTAAACATTTCTAACTTTATTATAGTTTAATAAATAAGAAAAAGTCTTCTTTTACTTATTGTAAAGCTTTAGCTTATCAAAAAGAATATTTTAATAAAAGAATTTTTCAAGTTGAAATAAATATACTTAAAAATATGACTAGACATAATGATTAAGAATATATAAAATACATCTTTTATAAGCTTATTCTGATAGATTAATAAATATGTAACCTATTTTTCATCTAAAGAGTGTAACAGTATGTTTAATTTTATTTAATATGACTGTAGCATATTAATATTTTTGCCTTCTTTCTTACTATATTATAGATTCCTAAAACGTGAATTTTTTCTTACTTAGAATTGATTATTACAACTTCTATTGTCTTGTATTAATATGTAACTTTCAGAATATCATTATATTAATTAAGCTAATTTTTCAGTAAATTGGTACTCACTGATTAAAGATACACAACTTTACATTTAATATACGTTCTTTCTTTATTTATATTATACAGTTCATAACATAAATATTCAGAATTTTATCAGTAGCACAAAAAAAGTCCTTATACCATCAATTTATATCTGACCAAAACAAAAATCAAAATAGCAATTTTTTAGTTATTTATAGATATAAAAATAACACCACAAAAATTTTATATGATTATTTGGAAGTATTTCTAGAAAAATCAGGTTTTGAGAAATTTTTGACTAAAATAAAGAGCTTAATACATTTTAATCTAATAACATAAAAACTAAAATGTAATAAAAATCTCAATTTTGCTAAAAAATTCTCAGAACCTGATTTTCTTAGCAATCAACTCATTTATCAACAAAAAACTTAATCTATAGCGTCCATTTTAGTTTTTGAAATAAGTCATTTAACTGTAAAGGAATTATGAGTTAAAAACATACAAAAATCCTCTAAAATAGTTAAAATAACTGATTATTCAAGCTCTACAATATATAATATTGTCAACTGGTTAAAAAAAATTGGAGATGTTAAGCATTTACCTTATTCTGATTAGAGTTTTAAATGAGTCGAGTCAAGTCAAGTCAAATTTATTTTATAAAATCTTTCAATTTGATTTGATTCGAGTTATATAAATTTTAAACTCGA
>CAJVPP010003013.1:0-12854 GCA_910592005.1 Funneliformis mosseae
ATAATAGTGAAAGTAAATATAACTATGATAATAAAGATAGTAAATAAAATAATGATAAATGTAATAATAATGAAAATAAATATCACAATGATAACTGTGATAGCAATGAAATCTGTGAAAATGATGATCATGATTTTCCTAGTGATCATTAGTGACGTTAGTTAGTGCAGTCATTAGTAGCGCAAACAGATTATCACTAATAGTGTATCTATTTAAAATAGTAGTAAATTCACGAAAATGTGATGATTGATCTAATTATGGTCTAATCTTTAGCAGAGCTTGAATCTGTTCATTCAGATATCCAATTTTTGCTGTTATTCATTTATCTAGATATCTAACTAATTTATTTAGATAATATTCAGATAACCTGAATATTATCTGAATATCTTAAATTATTCAAATATCTAGTTAATTTATTTAGATAACTAGTGAATAATTAATAAAAAAATAGATTATTGCTAATAATAATATCTGTTATATCTGACTACGAAGATATTAATATATAGTAAAATATATATGTAAATAATATTATTAAAATGTAATCTCTTAAATTATATGATGATTAAATAAATTCATTATTTATGAAAAAATTAAATTTATATGAAAATTTATATTAAAAATATATATATATTAAAATTTTAGATAATATTAGCAGAATAAATTTAACATGAATTGAATTCATATAATGACGCATCATTTTAAATATCAGTAATTTCTATTTAACATTACACTAAAAATTTTATTGAAGATCATGATATTTATCCTATATATGCATTTTTATTATATGACATAACTAAATTATTCTGGAAAATCTTTACCAAGACGCTAATTTTGTTTACAAAATACTAAATTTTCAAAAGTAAGTGATAATAAACTGGTATGTTTAACAGTCATGATATTTCTTGCATCAGAAAATAGCCTTTTACTAGAAGTAGATGTTGTGAAGATGGTTAAATATTTTTTGCTAATTGTGATAGATTAGAAAGCGTGATTCTTGAGATATCTACCATCTAAAAGGATAAGTACTAAAATAAGTTACCTCAATCATTATATCATGATTTGCGTTATCAATACATTAAATTAGTTTGCTATTATAGATATCTTTATAAGATTTGTGAGAGGGTTTTCTTAAAGTTAAAGTAATTAATATTATGTGAAGTAATAAGAATGTGTTGATATATTATATAGGATCAAATACTCTTGTAAATCCTAAACTAAATACTAATGAGATTGCTGTTTTTGCTACTTACTCAATGTTAAGACTATGTGGATTATTAATATTAAAGTATTGTCCTATTTTATCAAAATACTGTTTACTTAAAGATGAGTAAATGTATGCGTGATAATGCTGATAAATCCATTGATGAAATTAGATATTTACATTTTAAAAGGTTTATAGTAAATATTACAAGTTTTATTAAAAGATTTATAAGGTGTCTTCATCTTAAATATTCTAAATAGTCATCCTGATATTAATTTCTTATTTTATAGTACAAGTCATAATTCATGTACTAGTTAAAACCTCTAAGAAGATCTAACAAGTTCCTTCTGATCTCTAATAGATTATTTCTGTCTTTGTATAGGTTGAATAAGTGATCGTTGAGAGCTTTTAATTCCTTTTTAATCTCTTGTTTAACTAAATAGATTATGTTAAATAGTAATTTGCTTCTTTTGTGAGTAACTAAGACTCATTTTTCTTCTTTAGTATTAGAGTAAATATAAATATAGTTAAGGAGTTCAGTGAAAGTGTTCAGTTGTTATTACAATTCTCTGGTTACTAAAAGGATTTTAATGTTAATTTCTTTCAAGTAGTTGATTGTATTATTGATATTCTTTTCTAATCTTAATAGTTCTTAAATATTCATGTAAATCATACTTGATTATTATTTCTATTCCTTATAAGGAGTACCAAATTGTTATGTTGGTTTTGTAACTTCAAAAAAATCTCAAAAGGATAAATAAACTAAGACAATTATTAAGGAATCATAAATGAGAATTTACAATAATGTCAAAGAATTATTCTCAATATTAAACACATGAGATAAACTCAAAATAAACATAAGATAGCTCAAAAATATTTTAGAGATTACACTTCAGAGATTTCAAATTAATACAGCAAATTAATACAATATCATATAATAAATTTTCTAACAATAATTAAAGGAATTACACAAATGCAAAGGGTCACGTATAATTTATAATAGTTTCAAAAGGTTTGCGAAGAATAAGTTTTTATATTGGATTAATTATACTCTTTTATTAAATATAATATATAAGTTTAGTACCTAAAAGATTAACATCTCGTTAGTGTTAAGACTTAAAGAAAATACAGAAATATTTATACATGTTGAATAAATAATAAAATAAACTAAACTATAAATATTAAAGGAAATAAAGTTACCATTTCGCTAGGCAATAAAGTTACTGTGTAATAAAATTACCAGATCTGTAGGCAACTAAATATATATCTATGATCTACATGATTATCAAGAGCAATAAAATTGATATCTAAAGATTTGCATAATTAATCAATAGCAATAAAATGAATAAAGTGATCTTCATAAAAAATCTACATAGCAATAAAATTGACTTCATATTCTACAATTAAATCTATCTAAATTTTACTATTACACCATAATTTTGATCTTATAAAGATAGTTAAACTCATCATCAAATGCTATGAATGCTTTCCTTTTTTTTGATTTTGAGCATATGCTAAAGCTTTAACATCAATAACATTATAATTTTGCATTTTATTACTTTTAAATCAGGTAATTTTTAATTTTTTTTTTGAATATAAATGAGAAAAATAAGCTTTTATCTCACATTAATATCAAAGAATCAGAAGAAGAGACAAATTTCTATCAATATATTTATGAATATTATGTAATCCATAAATTCAAATGTGCAATCAACTACTTTAAAACTTTTTTCTCTAATATCCAAATTATATATTTATCAAAAGTCTCTTCAAGATGATAGATATCTAAAGGAGTGATATCATTTTTACTATTAAACAAATATTGAAAGTATTTATAATTATTATAGCTAAGCTCACAATCAAGGTTCGCTAAATTAGAGAAGAATCTAATTGCCTTATTTATTATATTAGGATCAGATCTAGACTTTTTTTATACAGATGAATTATGGTAATATGTCAATAATATATAGTTTGGGAAAAAGTATATATTTTAAGAGAAAAAAGTTTAAAATGAAATTTAATTCTGAAGTATATAAATAATATATAAACCAAACATAATTATCAAATATAATATTTTATCAATGCTCTTATTTTCTCAGAACTGGTGAAGTTTGTAATTAAGAATACTATTAACTAAAAGGATACTAAATTCATTAGAATTCTCTTTCATATTATAGAGTCAAGAAATCTCAAAATGACATATCACATGACCCATTATAATAAATGGATAAAGATTAAAGAAATTATAATATTAGAAGATTAAGAAACAATCAATTGAATATAAAGTCAAGAAAGAAAAACAATTAGCTAAAAATCACATAATAATAAATGAGTAATTAAGTGAAATAATATAATGAAATACAAATCATTTAATACAACTATTAAGTGAAATAATATAATGAAATACAAATCATTTAATACAACTATTAAGCAATATAGTCATATATAATATAATATAATCAAAAAGTAATACAGATCAATAATAACTAAAAGAAAGTATGATAAATAGAATGTAATACAATAACTGAAATGTGATATGATAACTTAAATATTATATAATAACCAAAAAGTAATACAAAATCAGAATGTTATACAATAACTTCAAGGAAGTATAATGATCAATATGTAATACAAAATAAATCAAAAGATCTAAAAAGATAAATAACTAAAGTTGTAAAAAAAGAAAATTAAAGGATTTTTAGAAAAGAAAGATCATAAAGTTTATTTAAAAATATTATTTTTTATGCAAATTTATTTTAAAAAAAAAACTTAAATAAAAATATTTTTAAAAAACTTATTAAAATAAAAAGCTGATTTTTACAAATTAACATATTCTATTCTAATAAAATAAATTTTAAAATAAAATTTTTTTAAATAAAGATATTTTAAAGTAATATTCATAGAATTTTTTAAGTAAAAGGCAAAAAAAAAATTTTAAGTTAATTAGTAGGAAAAATTAATTAAAATTAACTAAAATTGCCTATAAATTTATAGGTAATATTACATATATTATGCTATATATTAAAATTAAAAATATAATATCCAAATATTAGTAAATATTTTAATATAATATTGAACAAATAAAATAAATTTTAACTTTAAAAATTATAAAAAAAAATTATTATTTTAATAATATAAAATATTCGATATTAATAAAAAATTTTAAAAAATAATGTTTTTATAATAATATTTATAATGTATTCTAAGTAAATTTAAAAAAAAAATTTTAAGTTTATTAATAAAATTTTGTTAAAATTTAATTAAAATTGGTTAAAATTGCCTACAAATTTGTAGGTAATTTATTACAATTAAAGAAATAGACTTTTATTAAATAATTATAAAAGATCTTTAATAATTTATATACTAATTTTTTATTATACTTTATAAAAACAAATGGTAATCTATAATTCTATTAACCTTTAATAAAAATTTTAAAATTTAATTTTTAAAAAAAAACCATACATATATAAATAAACTTTTCTATAGGTATTAAATAGTAATATAAATTCAATCCTCGAAAATAAGTGATACAAATTTATTAAAAAGATACGAACTTTCCATATAAGAAAAAGACATATAACAAAGTCGCGTTATCACGTGTGCGTAAAGCAATAACTGATCAACAAGCTGCCGATGTCAGAAAGATTATTTGATATTTACTCGGAACTTTCAGGATTACAGTTACAAAAAAAAATAAAATAAAATATGATACTATTATACAAAGATTCGTGTCATTACGAAACATCATTAAATGTAAAATCTGCTGTATCATTTTATCAAACGTAAAATTTAAAACCGCAGTAAACGAATTTCCATTTATAGAAAAGTCTAAATCGCTTATCTAAAATAAGTAACTCTTTGATAATAATTTTCATGATGGAACCCGATCCTTAGGACCCGTTCTAAATTTTCTGAATTCCCGAAAAAGGTTATATTTATTTTTAAGAAATATTCCATTAATGTAAAAAAAAAAAAGCCAGTAAAATAAAAATCTTCTTTAGAACTGCAAATTTATTGGTTCTTTTAGGACCGTTTAGGACCGCTTAACATCCTTACAAAAAGACAACTGGCTAAAAGTTCTTTTTGCAAATCTACGTAAAGATTTATAAGGAAAAAGGAAAAAGGATTTAGAAAAATATTTGAATAAAGAAATATCTTGAGCAATTCTTACCAATGACCTTGGGCTAAGGTCTCTAGGGCGTACAAATATTTGGTGTCGACGCGGGTTTTTCAATTTCTCACATATAGTAAGATTTTCGAATTGAAAAACTTTTCTTCCGAACATTTCCGCGATTGAAGAATAAGCTGGCGAAGTGGATATTTTTACTTTTTTACTAACGCTCAAGGCAACAAGTTAACAAGGAATGCATTTCTTAATGTATGACTAATCAGGATAAGAAACCCCTTTAGTAATTTAAAAGACGAAGGTTTTTAAATGACAATGATTGGTTTAAGACGTTTTAAAAATTTGATCTACTATTCAAAAGTAATTGATCATAAGCCAACCACAAACTACGTTTAATGTCATGTCGGATCTATTGTAAGAACTTTAAACCGTTTGATTGAAAGTTTCGGTAGATCCATCATATTTTGAGCTTGCGCGCAGTCATCATAATGAACATCCTTGTATCGAATGACCTGATTGCAAAAGAAACTGCAACAAAAGCTAATCAAAGAACGATCATTATTCTAATAGCAAGATTTACATGTTATACCATCTTTTCTTTTAGTCGTTGATGAATGTTAAACAAAATGCAAAATTTAAGTTGCGCAGGAACTGCAAAGTACAGTACATAGTAAGTAAGAAACTTTATTATCATATGTACTTTTAAATTTTAGAAATTTTTTTTAAGAATGAATTAATTTTAACAAATGTTCACGTGATTTAAATTTTGGCAAAAAAATTATAAGGAAATCGTATATGTTTCGTTGAAAAATTTGTCATTCTATTGTGCTGGGTAATGAGAAAGCGCTAATTACCTTTTTTTTTTCTTAAAAAGGGGGCATTGTCAAGCTTCTATTAGTTCGCTATTGTTGTAGTTAATCAACGCATTGTCAATGTAATTGGTCTTTGTATTCGTGTAACTTATCGTTCTAGAAAACATTTTATATACTTGTATGCATACAGAATTGATATATTTCGGGCATGTGCATACATGGCTACAAATATTATTGTTTTTGCATCTAAAGCTGTCTCGATCACGATTGTATGAAGAAACTTTATTAATGAGGAAATGCTTGTGTAATAAAAAGTCTAGCAAAAGTAAAATAAAAATAAAATAAAAATAAAAATAGTAAAGTAAAAAATAAAAAAAAATAAAAAAAGAATAATACGGTCCCCAAAAAAATTTTATTTTTTTTTTTTTACGATTATAAAGTAATATCTGAAACGTTTAATTGTTTCTCATCATTTCTTAACTTTAAAACCATCCAACCATTCCAGGGTTTCTATACCTATCAGGTCGAAAGTTAGAAATTTCTTTTTTTCGTTCGAAAATGTTGCACCAAACAATTTGATCACATAAATTGTATAACCCATAAAATTTGAATGCTGCAGCAAATGCAGGATAATTACCATGCCTCAGTTAATAATTCTAACTCGCTTTGGCATGATGCATTCTTTTCACGGAAATTTTATAAAAAAAAGATGGATATGATTTACCTCGTTCAATAATTTTAACTCATCTTAGGACCGCAGTACTTTAACACAAGTATATATTATGTAAACCATGATTTTATAATTAGAAAGAAACTTTGAATACGAGGTAAATTAAGTGCATCAACAATAAATTGTTCGCAAATAAAGAAGTAATAATAATTTCAAGGTTTTATTTTTTCTTTTTTATGCGATGATAATTTTTTTCGGGATAGTATACCCAAAAATGTGTAAACTCGGCTATCCCCGCGAATTCCCAGTTTTCATATTTGGCTTCATTCAAATCATTTTAGCGATTAATTAACCTCTCGTTAAAAATGAATATGACTAGATAAACATATGCATGTTCCTTTGCTTAATCATCATCTATTTTTAAAAAACATAAACAGCTGATTTCGATAAAAATTTTTTCTTTGTTCGATTCAGTGTATCCAACCAACTACTTGACAAATTTTTTCGTAATCGCTCAATTTTGAAAGTCTGGCAAAGGGTTTCTCGGATAATAGGTGTTGGATGTGCACAATAATATTTTTTTTTTTTGAGTAGACTTAATATTATCGGCGATCAAACGCCGGGGGTTTTCCCAAAACGAGATTTGCTTTTTTTTTTTTTTTCTTTTTTTTTTTTTTTAAGAAAAAAAAAAAAAAAAAAAAAGTAAAATAAAATTCAATAGAAACATCAATTTTTATCCCCAGATCAATCCCAAATAATTAATTGTTGTATATTAAAATACGATCACTTGTTTACTTTTTTTTTTTTTTTTTTTTTTTTTGATGTACTTTCTTGATTGATACGAAGACTTTCGTCAAATAATTTCATGTTGATCCGGAAACACCAAATAGAGTAACCATCGAACTGGACACTCAAAAGAATCATCCCAAGTACCAAGTTTCGCACCCCGAGTAAATTACACTATTCTAATTTTGGTTAAGTGCATAAAATGAAACTGACGCGCGAATGAATTTTTTGTTTTAACAAAATTTAAAAAATTAGGTGAATCCCGATGCAACGTAAATTTTATATAAATAATGAACCTTTTGCAACATTAGCAAAGCAAATTTTTTTTTAAAATTTCCCAAAAAAAAAAAAATTTTCGAAAAACAAAATCCTTTCGTCAAATATTATATATATAATTATTTAGATTAGTAAAAAATAAAATAAAAATAAAAAATAAAACTAAAAAAAATATGGCAATTATCAGCACAATTGTCTCTTCAATAGGGATATATGATTTAGTGTTAATTTATTTAACATTATGTATAGTATACACAAGTTACTTTTATTTCAGTTATTACACACGAGAGAATCCATTACCTGGTCCAGTCCCGTTACCCATCATTGGTAATATCTTGGATAGAGGTTTTGATGATTTCGTTGATTATACGGAACGTATGCGAAAAAAGTATGGTGACATGTTTGAAATTTATTTTGGACCGAAAAGGTTCATCATGTTGAGTAAATTCGAATACATGCAAAACATGTTTGATTATTCATTGAATTCAAAATACCTGAGGCGAATTCCATACTTTTCCGGTTTGGAAGAATTAGGCATCGCGGGAAAAGGGATTGCGTTGAACCATAATGTAAATGTTTGGAAATATAATCGACACTTCATTTCGCGAGCGTTACTCACTCCAAGTTTCTCAAAATCTTCCGTCATATGGACCCAAAATCTAGTTGAGGAAATGATGGGCTTTTGGGAAGATGGATCTGATAATGATGGTTGTTTTGAAACCGACGTCGTGGAATGGTGTCATAGATTCACGACAGATTCCATAACTCATTTCACAACCGGGAAGAGAATTCATGCGATCGAAGCATATTACAATGAATTATTGGCAGCACAAAACAGGAAACCTAAAAAACCTTCAGAGAATGATTTACGTGACGCCTCGAAATTCTTTAAGAGCATAAAAACTTTAATTGTTGGAATCTATTTCTTCATAATCGTCCCTCCATGGGTTCGAAAATATTTACCAATCTTGGGTAATACATCAAAAAATCATTTAAAGAATCGTGATTGGTTGTTTGGCTTCGTTGATGAGATTATTAAACAGAGAAGGGAGGAGATTGAATGTACCCCTCGAAGTGAGCCACTTCGATTTGACATGTTGACCTCTATGATAACCGCTAATACGGATCGTGATATTTGCGAAATTAAAATGGTCGATGAAGAACACACACAACCCATGAACGACGAACTAATCCGTGGCATTTTATGGGAAACATTTGTCGGTGGAATTGATACGGTACGTTATAAACATGAAAAAAAAAAAAAATTTTAATGCGTGTATAACTTTATTAAATTAATTAATTATTTATTTGTTGGTTTAATCATTTAATAGACCGCCAACATGTTTAGTTTTGTCATTTATTACTTGGCATATCATCCCGATGTATTAAAGCGACTTCGAGTTGAGCTGGACGCATTCTTTAAAAAAATGGGCGATCGACGTCTAGATCTCGAAAGTTTATCGGATTTAGTTTACACCGATGCCATCATCAAAGAATCATTTAGGATGTTCACACCTGCACCATACACGGCACGAAATAGCACCGCCGAAGATATAGTGGCAGACCGTGTGTGGCCCGAGGGAACACAATACATCATAAATATTCATGGTGTAAATCACAACGAAATTTATTGGGATGAACCTGAAAAATTTGATCCCGACAGATATCTTAATATGAAAAAATCACCCCCACATTTAATCTTTGGAGGAGGTCGTAGAGTTTGTCCCGGCAGGAAGCTGTCATTTATCGAACTCAAGGTCATGATTGCCTTAGTTTACCATAAATTGGACATTGAATTATCGAACATGAAGAATCCTTGCAAAGCTAAATTCATACTGATAAGAAGCTTTCACGATTTAAATGTCCGAATTAAGCCTAGAAAATTTTAAGAAATACAATTTAATTTAACACAACAGACTGCAAAAGTTAATCATTTCATTTTTAAGGATTTAATATAAATCGGGTCCTTTGATTGGATGCCGTACTTTCGATGGTTACATTAATAGTTACAATCATTTTTCTATTATAACAAAAAAACACCATTTAGAAATGTCAATTTTTTATTTGTATAAAATTTCATGATTGATAAATTATCAATGACAAAATCATTTTTAGACAATAAAATTTATTATAACAAAAAAAAAACATTAAACATTATATGCATGGCTGAAACTGCACAAATCATTTTTTTTTTTGATTACGTTTCAATGGTGATAATAATATTTACTTCAAAATAATAATAAATTTGATCATCTACTTTAAAAATAACTCCGATTGGACTTATTGGCTCAAACCTTAACGTTAATGATTAATTCGATTAAAAATTTAAATCATTTTTTTTTTTGAAAGAATACAAAAAAAAAAAAAAAATTATCGCACCACAGGTTGAGATGTCAAAATATAATATTGTCGGTACTCGGTTAATAATGCAAGTTATATATATTTGTGTTCATTCATTGAATTATCGATCTTTTTATTATTCTGTCCTGCATTATTAACGATTCGATAAAGTTTGTAATTCCCGTCGTTTTCTTATTTTAAAGAAACAATTAATAATACTGTTTATTTAGCCTGCACATCATTTAAAAAGGTTCCGATGTATGAAATGGTGGAACTCACTCATAAACATTAATCTAAACATGATTAAGTTTCGGGTCAATTTTGTCAAATCCGAACATTTATGACGATCTGTATTTCATAATTTCGGGGATTGTGTCAAAATCGGGTATGTATATATTTGCGCAGTCAAAGTTCATTGATTTATTTTATGTTTGTTTAATAAAAAAAATTGCAAACCTACCTCTCTTTTTACTTTTAATGTAACCCCTCATTCTATTTGATTATCATTATTTAAAAGTCTTGAAATTCACCACTTTATGATCTGCACAATCAATTCTCAATTAACCATTGAGCTTGGCGAAATATAGAGATTTACAAATTAATCGCATCCGGATATCCCGTCATCTCATTACTGACGGGACATCTAGGTCGAAGAGGAAACCTAACGCATAAATTAATTTTCGTGCATTTTGTTTCGTGATTATTAATAGAGTAATAGGATAAAAAGTTGATATCGGCTTTTTTTTTCTGGCAGGGCGGACAAATTGTCGCTTGTGAAATAATATAATAATTCTGGAAGCAATGCCCTAAGATTAACGCTCGACAGTACAGAAATACATATCTCTGATTTACAAATCAACCTTTTTGTAGAAGGATGTTAAACAGTTACATTTCCACTTTGACAATTCGCGACGACATCATTTCAACGACACCAATTAATTTTTGCCATCTGTCGACTTTATATTTCATGACGTTCCCTTGATTATAATATGTTGGTTTTAAAACAATAGGATAAATTCATATATACTCATTGAAATGAACTCGGGCTTACGATCGTACTTTCTATATAATTTAAGTATGGATTTAAAGTAAAATAAATTTTAGATAAGACATATTCTTAGGCAATTCCGAAGAAATAAATATTATAAACAAAAAAATGATGCTTTAACGTCGAGTCGTCATGAAAATTCGACTTGACATGTAACGCACTGGATCGGATCATTTTTTTTCAATAACGGTTTCGGTGAATGTATAGTACCATTTACAATCTAGCGATTCGATCTAGATTCATAGCGATACAAATTAATGACCATGTTAAACTTTTTCTGTCGGGTTCATGTTTCATATGTTGGGATTAAAAGTACCGACTGTATATACATATAAATTAATCCATTTTAAAATTAAGACGATGAAGGAACAATAGATTGTAGTTATGATTATCTCATATATGACAATCTGTTTTTCCTTTCAAGGTACCATTGACAGTCCAAACTCTTGAAAATGAGGATTTCCAGCTAACCATTTTTTATTTCGACGAAAATAGGATCATTATAAATTTCAGTTGTACACAACCAAGAAAAGCATTAAATTCTAGATCCCATTATACATTGATTTAAAATTTTATTTATTATTAATAAATATATATAATATATTCATTTATTATCTTCAAAAATATTTCGCAAAAAAAATTCTAGAACTGAGTTCTAGATTAAAATTATTATGCTATGCGACCAAATAGATTTGTTTTGATAAATAAATTTTTTTTTTGGAAAATCCTCTGACGATTGATATAACCTTAAATCAACCACCCCTCGAGATAAAAAAAAAAATTTCTTATAAGGAGGATATGACTACGGGAAAATCAATTGTAGTTAAAGTTCTAATTAACTGTTTTTATGTAACTTTTTTAAATTGCGATTATTAGAAAATTTTACAAAACGATCGCTCTATATAGAACTCCCGAGATTCTTAATTCATAGCCTTCATATTTCGTTATGAATTCATTTACAAATATTAGTTTTCAATAAGACAAAAAATTCTGTTTATTCTGATGAAATAATGTAATCCTTTTTTTTGTAAATTAAAAAAAATATTTCTTTATAAATTAAATAAATTTACTTTGATTTTTAAATATTTTTTATACACGTACTGTTGATCGGTCAAGAATAAAAAATTGTAATTTCCCTTTTTTTACGCCAAAAATCGAGTCACGAGACATTAACATAGATAGTTATCTTACCCAGTATCGTCATAAAATTCCCCCATTTTTCATAAGTATTCCGGGGACTTGAGAATTTTTTAAAAATATTTTTTTTCACGCCCATTATGTCACCGATCACGTGGTGAAATTTTTACTTATAAATTTCTGGCGATACTGTGGTAAATTAAATAAAATAGTTAAAGCATTTGGTATATAACTAAAGATTTCTATTATTTAGGAATAATGGGAGTTATAATATTATTGTACTTTTAATTAAAAAATATGAGTATTTATCCTTGAAAAATTCATCTTTGAATTGTAATCAATTTTAAATCTTTCAAATTAATATATCAGGAAAAAAATTTTATTAATAGTCAACATTCAAAAGAAACTAACTTATCTTGATAAGTTTAAATCTTCAAATTTAATATCATTATTTGTAA
>CAJVPP010003014.1:0-12849 GCA_910592005.1 Funneliformis mosseae
TAATAAAACTGTCATTCAACAATTAATAACGTGAAAATATTTCTGAAAATAGTAAAATTATATTTGTGTAATGAAATTAGTAATCATCTACTATAACGAATAATTTGTTAACGCTATAATGAATTATTCGTTATACATTCCACATAATTCGTTATAGCGTTAATGAAGATTCTTATAATGAAGTCCTGATCGGCTGGATCGGCAACTTCATTATATTGAGGTGTGACTGTATTACTTAAGCTTTAGAATATATAAATCCTTTATTGTAACTCAAAAAATAAATTTATTTAAAAAAATTAGTTTTATTTTTTTTAAAAAATAAAAATTTAATTAGTAAATATGAGGTTAATAAAGGAATAATTTGTAATATTTTAAAAATAAAAGATTATTAGCTTACTATTCCTTAAACTATAGAGGTTTGCAAGCAAATTTGTCTACTTATTTACTATAAATTTCCTTCTGATTTACTTTTATGAAAAATTAAAAATTTTAATAATTTTTTTTTAAATTAATTTTATAAATATATATAATATTATAATAAATTTTATTTATAAATTATATAATAAATAATTTAAGGTTACTTATAGGCTAAAAATTTGTAATTTTTAAAAAAATTATAAATTAAAAATTTTACCACTAACTGTTATCTATCTTATTAACATTTATTTTTAGTAATATTAATCATAATAGAATATTACAAAATTTATCATAAAGAATATTTTTAATTATTACAGTTTTTATAATTTACTAAGAATTTTGTGACTTTTATTAATAGTAAAATGATTCAATTAGTTTGTAAACATATGAATTTTAAGAAAATTTTTAAAAAATTATTATAATAAATTTTTTAAAACTTAATTTTAAAAGTTGAATTATTTAAAAGACTTCTTAATAAACTTAAATTTCTTTTAATAAAGTTAATAAAATATATATTAAGCTATAATAATTATATTATTAATATTAATATTTTATTTTTTATTAAAAAATTAATACTTTTTTTATGTTTGCAGACAAATTTGCCTACTTTACAATTTAAAGGATAATTTTTTTATTATATAATTTATATCTGACTAATTTATTTACAGTAGTTACCAAAGAAATGTAAATGATCATTTTTTAGGTTTAAAAGTTTATAACTTATTAATTATAATGCTAAAATTATAATTTTATATATATTTTTTAATTCTTAAGTTTTGATGATTGTTATATTAAAAGAATTTTTTAATATAAAACTAAAAAATAAGAATTATTATTAAGTCCAGGATAATTTACTAGTATTTGCTTTTATCTAGACTTTTATAATTGTAAAAGCCAATTAGCATTAATTTAATTATTGAATAGACAGACATATGTGTAACTATAAGTCATGTATATATATAGTTCTTCACTTCATTCTAGATTAATAATCTTCAAAAATCTAAAAATTAAAAAATATATAAAATCATAACTTTAGCATTTATAATTAATAAGTTATAAGCTTTTAAACCTAAAAAATAATTATTTATATTTTTTTGGTAACTACTATATAAATATTAAATTTTTTTATTAATTTACTTGACTAATCATAATTATGTAAAAGAGCTTTTAAAAAAATCAGATTTTGAGAAATTTTTGACTTAAATTAAGAACTTAATACATTTTAATCTAATAATATCAAAAACTAAAATAAATAAAAATCTCAATTTGTTAAAAAATTTCTGAAATCTGATTTTTCTAGCAATCAACCTATATGCTTAAAATTTTGCTTAAAACTAAAACTAAAGAAAATTTCAGATTTCTCATTTTTTTACTGATAAGCTTTCATATCAAAAATACTAATATTTTAAAAGATGTATTATTAATTAAAGAAAATTACACATTTATTAAGTATAAAACTAAAATGTGTATTAATTAAGTTTTAAATACATATTTTAAAAATTATTTAAATTATTATTTTATAAAGAAATTAATAATATTTTATTATATGTCTATATTTTTTATTCATTTTAATTTTTTTAGTAATATAATTCAAAAATATTATAATATTTTAATATATTATTTATCTATTTTTTATTATATTTTATCATCTGAAGTTATAATTAAAAAAAAATATTGAAATGATCAACATAAATGTTATACATTTATTTATATTTATACAGGTTTATAAAAAAAGATTTATTATAACTAGTAAGATAAGAAGTAAACATAAATAAATTATGATTCTATTTTGAAAATTCATTATAAAAAATTCATTAATGTATAAATAAATAATATACAAATATGGGAATAAATATTTAACTTGTATTATATAATCATATAAATTAGTAATATTTCAAATAACTTATCTTTGACATTCAATTGAAAAGTTATTAATAGAACTTTTTCAGTATTTAAGTAAATCTGACAAAAAACAAACATAAGAAAGTATATGATATGTCAAGTTCTTTATTTAAAAGATTGAGAAAAATTTGATAGAATATAAATATTAATATTTTATATTACCTATTCAAGGCACTTTGCAATAGAAAGGAAGGAAACTACCAAAAAAAATTTTTTTTTTTTTATAAGCTAAATATTATTATTTTTTTTTTTTTTTTAGTAAAGTAAATTCAGATTTAACATTAACTCAAAAAATTTTTTTTTGGTAGTTTTCTTTCTACTGCAAATGCGTTTATATACATTAATTTATATAACAATAACATGTTTAAATAATAATTTTTACTCTTGAGACTCATGCAATTATTTCTTTTATACTAGTTAGATCAAATATATTTTCATATACAAATATTTGATTTACTATTTTAGCATAATTATAAAAAAATTATGGTCGCAATTATATTGCTTTGATCTTGTGTGACGTATTGGAGTATTTCTATAAATTTGTTTTAATAAAAAAAAATAAATCTGTTTACTTTGGACGCTTCAACGGTTTCCATACACCTGTTGTAAGGTCTACTTCTTACAACAGTCGGAGAAACTTTTGGCAATTTTAGCCATCGATTTATCTTAGTCACCACCTGAAGATATTACATTACCCAACTACTTTTTTATATAAATTTTCCGTTTTTTCTTTAAAAAAGATTTATCCGTTTACAAAGAACGAACATGCTGTAATATTTTGGAGAATCAAATTATTTTTGAAGGAGATTTTATGGGGGTGAGTTATTTGAGTATTGAGAAGTGGTTAAAAAATGAGAGGTTCGAATTTGTTAATTTGGTGAAGAAATTGCAAATTATTAAATTGACTTTACAAAATAACTTTAAAAAAATTAGGGTTGGGTCTGTACACTTCGATGAAAAGATGATGCCAACAATTTTTATGATAAAGTAAAGGAGCTAAGGTTGCGGAGCAAAACCCTAATCCATTTTGGCAAAGGTCGAAACCTTTCGATTTCGATGGATTTCGACGACGGGTTTCGACAGGTTTCAATTTCAATGCCTAAACCTCCTGGTTTTGCCCGGCAACCTTACTGTTCCCGGTGGTTTTCGTAACATATTAATTTTATGAAGTCTCAGGTAAGGAGTTTGTCTCATATAATTTATTTATTTCTTTATAAAAAAATTTTTTTTTTTTTTGTTTAGAAAACCAAAGACATGAAGCAAATAATGAAACCAATAAAGAAATAAATTACGCTATAATTGAAGAAATGTAAGTATAATTAAACACATTGTTTTTACCATTTGCCTGTAATTGTAAAAAAAAAAAAAAATTAAATTAAATTTTATTGTATTTTTTTAGGAACAACTTTAAAGTCTTAGCAACATCCGGCTTGGAAACGGTCATTAAGACTATTCAGCTTAGACCGTATAATTAAAATCGAAGGTGAAATTCCTTCGATTGAGGGCGTATGTATAAAAAACAATTAACAGTTGGTTATCTTGAAGAAATTGGACAATTTTAACGATTTAGTATATAATTCTGCTTAAAATGTTCATTATACTTTATATTTTATAATAAAGTGATTTCAAGTTAAGAATTAACATTTCCAAAGCGTATAACGAAGAATCTTATTCCGAACAACTTTCTTATTTGGATGATGTCAACACTCGAAATTTAATAGATAAATATTTTAAATATTTGGAAAAAAAGAATTTGTAAGCAAAATACTACGACTATCCAATCAGGTCGTGAAAAAGCATATAATCGTTTATTATTCATCAAATTTCTTCAAATAAAGCTTTAGTATAAAAGTTCTCTATATGTTGATGCACCCCTCATAATCGACCATTTAGAGGTGTGTAACATTGAATGAAATTATTTAGAGATGAAGTACATTTTAGTGAGGGACATACAATAATTGAGCGTGCATGAAAAGAAAACGAATTAAAAGCAGATACATAACCGGGAAGGGTGACAATATGGGACCTTTGCAATAGAAAAGGGGGAAATGGCTGGAAAAAATAAAAAATGAATCTGAACATATTTTGACCTAAAATCATATTTGGCATATAAAAGTAAAATTGATTTTTCCGGCTGAGGTCCAATATGTGATTTTGAGTCTTCCCGTGAATATCCGATTTTCAGCATATCACAGGCCCCTATTTTTTTTTTTTTTTTTTTTTTTGAAAAAAGGCAACAATTCGGCTTTTATTCAATAGAAATTTCGGGATATTATGAACATTAATTTCGGTTATGACAAATCCCGGCTACAAAGTTGACAAAAATAGTATGGTTTAATAGGTTTCGCTATTGACGATTTACCAGATGATAAAACTGCCCTTAAAGGTGGTCCGTGATTCACAACATATAGCGCTATTTTTATCCGGTTATTTTATTGATGTCTATTGTTTGCATATTTTGCAGAATATTGCATATTAGAATGATCTCGTGACAATGGCCGAATAACGTAATTTTTTTTATCAAATAAACGATAAGATAACTAAAATCAAATTTTGATAAAGAAATTATAAATTAAAACATTTCACCATCATTGTGCATAAATGATAGAAAGATAATGAAAATTTTAACTTACTATAGTAATGTAAACAAAATGAAAGGGGGGCTAGATTACCAGATCATTCCTTTTTAATGTCAGTCATAAATAGATTTTCATATGTGGAATAATGTTTTTTAGTTTTTTACCTTTGACTTTCAATTCCCTTTTTTTTTAACGTGCACAATATTTATGACTTGTAAACACCTTTTTGATTTTCAAACTGCATAATTTCGATCCGTAATCGATTTTATCATTGTTCAGGAAAAAAAAAGTATATATAACTATATTAAAAATTATTATTATTTTTTTTTTTTTTTTTTTTCCAAAAATTTTATTCGCAAACGATCTATTTTCACCTTTTACATATTATTATACCATTACCTTCAATTTTTCACTTAGTCTTTTTAAGCAATAAATGTCATATTCAACAAAATATCTCCCTACTTATAAAACCATTTTCATTGATTCCACCGATAATACTCAATTGGAACTACTATGTAATATCGGAACGAACAAGGTTTGTTGATTATATTAGAAAAAGGAATCCAAAATCAATTAAAGGAAATTCATTTTTAAGAGATGATTTATCATTGATATTTTGTCGTTAAAATCGTTCATTTCTTTTCAGATACAACACATCAAATTGCCACCTTTATTATTCGTTCATGGGTCATATCATGCGGCTTGGTGTTGGGAAAACTTTCTTGGATGGTTCTCTGGTAGAGGATTTGATTGTTTTGCCTTAAGGTAAATCAATAATTGAAACCTTTTCTGAATAGAAAAAAAAAATCGATTGAAATTTATTTAACACGATGAACCTAGTTTACGTGGACATGGCGAAAGTACAAAATTACCGAGAAAAGATTCAACGTGGACTTTGGAACACTACGTGGAAGATGTATATATTTGACCAATTTATTTTGAAAAGGTTAAAGACTATTATTAAATCCGTACCTTTAACTTTTTAGGTTTCTTCTGCTGTGGAATTTTTAATTGCAAATGGTCTTTCGAAACCGATAATAATTGGGTAAGATCAAAACCCTTTTTTTTTTTTTTTTTTGAAATCAGAATTTTCTTTCAATCACGTCTTTAATATATATATTTATATATTTTTTAATCTTTCTGGTTCATCTTAGCCATGCGATGGGTGGAGCAATATGTCAAAAATATTTAGAAAACTCATCCGATAGAGTAACTTCATGCGTTTTGCTCTGCTCGATTCCTCCGACCGGTTCGATTTATTCATTTCCAAATTGGTTCTCGAGCGTATCACTTACGACGTTATCCGCTTTGCTTCTTCAAAATCCCTATTTCTTAATTTCCACTCCCGAACGAGCTCGAAAAGCTTACTTTTCTTCAAACTTTCCAAAGGATCTACTCGATCAATATCACTCTAAATTCGAAAGAACTTTCAATACAAAAGTAAATTTACAGACACTTACAACGTTTATCGACATGAAA
Organism: Funneliformis mosseae; assembly: GCA_910592005.1. Taxonomy (NCBI): domain Eukaryota; kingdom Fungi; phylum Glomeromycota; class Glomeromycetes; order Glomerales; family Glomeraceae; genus Funneliformis; species Funneliformis mosseae. The sequence goes on from CAJVPP010003014.1 coordinate 6,378, forward strand.
AAAATCTTGAATCAAAAGAAATTATTGAAATCAATGATTATCATTGGCGGAGAAAAGGATTGTATCATACCGGTTGATGTTTTGGATAAGCTAGGTAAAAGTTATGGCGGAATTAAGGTTGATATCGTTAGGGATGTTGCTCATGATGTGATGTTGGAAGTTAAGTGGGAAGATGTTGCTATAGTCATCTTGAAAAGGATTCAAGAAAAATTATTCGAACAATTTGCAAAGATTTATTAAAAAGGTTACACAAACGTCTTAGAATGTGAAGATATTTATATTTATATATTTTTTTTTTATTGTAAGATTAGTTGTATATTAGAACAGCATTTGTATAAATATCATTCTTCCTTTTTCGTTTTATTTTACTTTTAAAGAAGAAAAAAAAAGGTTTCAAAGGTCATAAGATTATTATTGTACATAATTAAAAAAAAAATGATGACCAAATTTGGAATTTAAAATTGAAATCCTTTTTACTGTACCTAATAAAAATCAAATCATGCGACTTACTTTGTTGACATAATTAGTGCTTACAATTTAAATCTAAACAATATTTAATAAAAAAAAACCTGCTTGAACAATCAAATTGGACCTTCACGTGTTTATGTCATCAAAAAATTTAGCTTCTCATTTATATTGTTCCAGATTCAGAATTACCGAATATGTCTTCAGGTTTAGTTAATCGTAAAAAATAATAAAGGGACCATTCTAAAATGATCAAATCCGATGAACTTTTCATTGTTCGTCTCAGAAAGTCACTCCAAACCCTGATTTGGAAATCCTTTATTGCAGTAGAAAGGGGGAAGAAATCCATTTCACTTCACTTTCATATGTCAAATATGATTTTCAAGTTCCGATTTAGCACTAACTCGATTTTTTTATTTTTCCCGGCAGTTTCTCCCTTTATATTGCAGTTAACAAAATTTTAAAAAATAACCGAGAATTTGGAAAGAGGAAAATGTTAAAAAAAAAAAAATCTTTAGTAATCAAAGTTTACCGGCCAAAAGTCCGGAAAGCAAATATTTTACCGGCTGAGGATCCGGAAAAAAGAATATTTTATCAGACCTTTTCTGGAATTTTATTAAATTAACCGGTTGTTATCATAAAAAAATTGTAATTGGTACGTCAATAGAAGTTCCTTCTAAATCTGAATCTATATCACTATATTCAATATCATCGATTTATATGTTTTCTTCGGATTCTCTTCGAAATATTATTTCGATAGACATTTTATAACTGAAAGTGCAAATGAAAAAAAAAAAAAAATTGATAATCATTAATCAAATTGGATAAATTATGTGCCGTACAAAAAAAAATTTGCCGGATGAAAATCCGTTTATTTTAAAAATTTTCCGGAAAAAAAATCCGGAACACAAAATTTTTAAGTCGGGACAAAACTAATTTGACTCATCAATCGATTTTATGACTTAAATCGAGTCATCTCACTCGAAGTACAATTACGCGTAAAAAAAAAGAGTTATAAATATGAACACATCCATAGTAAACTTTTTCTCATCCTTACAAGATGGATGATAACAAAGAAAAAATCGATCCATGGTCACCAACAAATTATAAACTTCATGCCAACTTTGTACCAAACCTGGTACGACATGATCTTCTCGCACTCCTTTCTCCGAAATCACATGAACGAATCTTGGATTTAGGATGTGGAGATGGGGTGCTAACATGTCAAATTCAAGAAATGTGTAAAGAATGTATTGGAATTGATAAAAGTCAATCCATGATTGAGGAAGCCAAAACGAATGGATGTAAAAACGTAAGGGTGGTCGATGGTGAAAAATTGGTCGAGTGGATTAATCAAGAGGGCTTTATTGGTTACTTTGACGCTGTGTTTTCAAATGCTGGTAGGTAATGATTATTTTTTTTTTAAAAAAAAAAATTTTATCATTTAAAAAAATTTAAAAATTTATTTTACAGCGCTTCATTGGATGAAGAATCAAGAAACTGTGATCGAAGGTATCGCAAAGAGTCTCAAATATGGTGGCAGATTTGTCGTAGAATTGGGAAGTTCCGGGAATGTACAAAGTAAAATACTTCATATGTATGATCATCACTTTTGGGTCAGATTAGATAATTGAATTTTTAACATATTTTATTTATAAAGTTGTTGAAAAGTCCTTAATTAGGTCTTTAGATGAACGCGGTTACAATGGAAAAGAACTTTCACCATGGTAAAAACAGAATTCAAATTGATTCAATCATTGTATTTTTATCCCTTGATTAAAAAAATTTTCCAACTTTAGGTACTTCCCATCATCAGAAGATTACATACAACTTTTAAACAAATATAAATTTAGCGTCGACTTCATTTCTAACTTTCCAAGGCCAACAGAATTACCAACTTCACTTGGCGGATGGGTCGAAACATTTGGATTTTCCTTCTTTGCTCCTTTGAATGATCATGAAAAAGAAACGGTTAAAAGTGAAATCGAAAGGATTTGTAAGGATGAAGCATATAATTCGGAAACTGGTAAATGGACGGTAAATTACGTGAGACTGAGAGTTGTGGCGCAGTTAAACGAGTAAAAAATTTGTTAAACTCTTTGGTACCACAGAGTAATCATTAAGGGGTCCACAAAATTAAGGTGGTGACATATTTTAATATTATTTTTGTACTTTTTTCGGCCGTATCTCCTTTTATGATTTTATTACACGTGTGATATTGCGTGACGTAAATTCAATGATTTGTTCGACAATAAAATGCATATTATTGGGCGTGCACATTAACACATAACGCATTTCCAACCATTCATTATTCGTGAATTGATCGTAATGACTTGCATCTTTGCATCAAGTAATTTTTAATTGACGTTTATGGTAACCTTATATACCAATTTAATTTAATTAATTTAAAGTTCGGACACAACGCACTTTGTATTTCAACGTTGCTGCGCAAAATATATTTTCCTCGATTATCTAAATTAAAAATTTCCAAGAAAGTAACAAAAGTACCTCCCTGATTGTAACTCCTTATTAGAAATATGCGGAAATTTGTTGAGCGAAAATAAAAAATTTATTTAGTACGCTATGAGTTCTTATTATTTCTGTGCGCTTTGCATCGTTTACAAAATTGATTTCACACGGCCAATAATATTAATAGGTTTCTTCGTTATCAAAAAAATAAAAATGTCACATTTCACTTGTGATAACAACATTAAGATTAGATAGCAACTCTCTTAACGAATTCCACTCTCTAAATAAGAAGTCATCTCTTTTTTGTACACAATCATTTAATTTATTTGATAACTAGGATTGGGTTTGTTGAAGTCTTACCAATAAAGTAAGATCAAAACATGCAACTCCCTCGATTGTTTCACCACCTCTATTTTTAGTTAAGAAGTTTTTTTATCATATCCGACTAAAGGTTCGAAATGTGTATAAATATACCTTTATTCAACTCATCTTTAAAATTCAACCACTATATTTTACAAATTTTATCAACTTAATTCCCTACTCTACACTCTTTTGTGAGCAGGCCAACCACCTCCCTTCCTTTTCTCCCCTCATCCTTCCTTAGCTTACCATTTTTTTTTACTCTCATTTTCTTTTTTTGTTTACTTAATTCATATCAAAAATGAAATTCACACCACTCATCATTGCGTTCGCAGCTATTGCAGCTGTCACCGATGGACGATTCACACAAGAACATACACCAGCAGCCGAAGCAACTTTCCGAGGAATGAGAGCTGCCGCCGTTGGTACTCCTTTCGGTGAACGACTTGGTGACTTATCCGGTTTAGCCGTCGATAATTTATTGGCCGGTGCCCCAGCTTGCGGACAACAAAACGTTGCTGATAAAGTCATCGCAATTGCCAAAAAATTCAGTAAGTTATATAGATTTTTAACCCTTTGAAGTTGAATAATCATTTTTTGTATTTAATTACTAAATTAAAAATTACTATTAAATATTAAATTAAAGAAAATAAAAATAAGAAGGCCCAGCTTATCAAGATTGCTATCGCATATCGTAAACTTGAGCGCAATACCCCATTATTAGGTCAACCCTCAAACTTCTGTGACAAGAGACCAAAAAATAAGGAACTTATTGGAGTATTCCAAGCCCAAGATCCAACTAAAGTTAACAAGAGACCACCACCTTTCGTATCCAAAGGTGAAAAATTGAACAAAAAGCCAAATTTTGGAAAAGCAGAAACCAAGGAAGTCGTCAAGAGGGAAGTCAAGAAGGAAACCGCTGAATCAAAAAGACTTTCGAAGGCTGCTGCTAAATGCAAAGTAATGTTGGCAAAGAAGAATGTAGCCCCAGGTCAAAAAAGAAAATGCGAAAAAATCCTTAAATCCGTCAAATAGATTTAAAATGTAAACCACGTAGAAAAAAAATTTTTTACATGATCCATTAATTCCTCCTTAACATTCTTTTTTTTCCGAGCCTGCTCATTTATAATACAGTGTAAAATTCTATTGTTTATTTGTTATTTTTTTTTTTTTTTTATTACTTAGAGAAAATTATTGTAATAAATCCGGTAATTAATACAAATAAATAAACTAATAAATACCTTGAACTAAAAAAATTTTAAATTTTTTGTGATTGTCGTGATTTCACTCTTATGCTTATAAAATTTGTTAAAGCGTTATACGAATGAGATAATACACTCGATAGTAACTTCACAAGTGACAAATTTATGTTTTAGATTTGCAATTCGTGATTTCTCAGCTTTTACTAAAATTCAACGAAAGATGATGTTTACTGATGCCATGTTAATTGGTTCTTTACCTCAAATTTTCGAATTACTGTAACTAGACGCTGTGCGATACAGATTTACGACGATTACTTTGCCAAGAAAAATTTATAGATGATAATATGACGATGATACATTCAAATCTAATTTTTAACAAAATTGAGCATTTTATTTTACGCTGATAAAATTTAAATACAAATAATTTGTAATACTATAATAAATGCTAAAATTTAAAGTTTAATTTATATAAAATATTCGCTACTTAAACAAATTATTTGATAATCATTGTCAACGCAAATTAGCTCTAGAAAGATGATTTGCAAAAATCATTTAATTTCATATAGATCATATTAAGGAAGATCTGCATTACATCATCAAAATTGATCAACATACTGCGTCAGGAAAAATCAGAAACAAATATATCTAAAATTTTATCTTATGAGAAATCAAATTTTGACAAATGTAATTGATAAAATCACAATGATTATTCATGATAATTGAATACAAGATATCTGTCATTACAATACATTTATAATCTCTAAAATAGTTGTAACTATAGTTAATAATAACTATGAGTTATATTTGTCTAATCAAGATATCCTTCTTAAATCACATAATGATTATTTATAAATAATATCAAAATTTCATCTATCTTATGATCCTTTTATTATATATTATATTTTCAAATAAAATAATGGTTATAGACATTTTGCAGTAGAATTACCAAAAAAAATTTTTTGAATTAACATTAAATTTGGATTTATTTTATTAAAAAATAATATTTAATTTATACAATTAAAAAATTTTTTTAGTAGTTTTTTCTTTTTACTGTAAAATACCTATATAGATATATATTTTATAGATACTTAAATAAAAAATAATACTAATATAATTTTATTCTTATAAATTGTAGATTAGAGATAAAGACTAGTTTTAAAGTATATAACACTAATTTTAAAGTATATAACTTATATAATAATATATTATTAATTAATATACTAAGATGAAACAAAAATGTCTAAATTAAATTAATCCTTTTTTCACATTAATTTATTATAAATGCAATATATATTAAAAATAACATTATAACTAATTGTAACTAGTGACAAATAAATATTACAATCAATTCTTGTTATAATAAACTCTATGTCTTAGACTTCAACTTTGCTATAAGGTTATAGTAAAGATTTTAAGAGATTTGATTAGCCAATTTGCTATAACAAGAGTATTTTTATTATATTTATTCAAAAAATTTGTTATATTAAGAGTTTGCTATATCAAGAGTTAACTGTATATAATTATAACTAATTGTAATGCTATCTTTAATAGTAATAATGCTAATCATTATATAATACTTTTATTATTATTTATTGGTAATCCAAATCAAATATATCAGTTATATTAGATTTTAATAATAATTGTAAACAAATTTGAAAAGCTAACTTTTTTATAACTTTATATATATAATTTCAACTAATCAGAAAAGTCGCTGGTAACTTCATGATATAATTATATCATGAAGTTACCAGCGACTTATATTAGGTTATGAAGGTAACTTCATACTCTGCCGGTATCTTCATAATATAGTAGTAACTTCGTACTCTGCCGGTATCTTCATAATATAGTAGTAACTTCATACTCTGCTGGTAGCTTCATAATATAATGGTAACTTCATAGTCTGTTGGTAGCTTCATAATATATTGGTGACATCATAGTCTACTGGTAATTTCATAATCTAACTACATAATCTGGTG